>JAODYD010000018.1:411080-639389 GCA_026262445.1 Bipolaris bicolor
AGGGTTTGCATCACTTTGTCTCTCTCTCATTCTTCGTTCTTTTTTGAGTTTTTTTTTTTAACTTTTCCGGACCCTCTTTCTCAATGTGGCTGATTTAAACGGCTTTGCTTCATTGATTCTTGCTGTTTTCTTCTTTTCTGGGAAAGTCACCTTTTCTCGTTTATCTCCCGTGCTTTCCGCTTTTTTTTAGCGTGTGTATGTCTCTCTCTTTGCCTCACTCTTTCTCTAATGGCTCTGTGTCTGTCCTGAGGAGAAAGAGGGGGAAAAAGAGACGAGAGACAGATGGGTTAGAGTTGGGGTAGTGAGGGGAGAAAGCGGGGTTAGGATGTAGATGTTATAAATCTGGTGTGTTAAGATAATTGATTGATGCTTGTTATGTGGACGGGGAAGAAGGGAGAGGAGGCAAGGGTCCAAACTGTCCCGTTTGCTCCTATTCCGCTGCTCAAAATGTGGTTGTGGTGGCGGACGGGTGGAAGGACGGCTGAGGATTATGGCTGGCGACTGGTGGTGCGCGGGTGTGATGGGATATGTGTGTGCGCACATGCGGGGATTTTGCATCGTGCGTACTGACACTGGTTATCGATATCCGCGCATTCTTCTTTTGTTCTTCTCGTTCTTCTTTTTTTTTCTTCCCCCGATCTCATTTCCCGTGTTTGCTCAATTATCGTCGATGATTACTTTTTTCTTGGGTCGACCAATCGATGACCGATGCATCGCTTGTTCTTTCCACATTTGTTTTATTTTCACCGGCTGGCTGAGTTTCTCAATGTCTCTGTTTAGCTTGGGCTCGGATTTGGATTGACGAATGAATCAATTGGAGCTGCCATTTCACACGCTGCGAACGAGATATCAACAACATCAATCACATCAAAATAAACAAGTGAGAAACTAGCTTTAGCAAATAAATATTGGTTTTGGATGACGTGGTTTGCGTGATGCAGTTGCATGTGGGGTATATGTGCGTGAATGTGTTTTTGCATGCATCTCGCATGGGAAGATGCACATGCATATTGCTGTCAAGCCACGACATCCGTTTTTGGCGGTGTACATCGAATAAGAGGATTCACTTTGTTGAGACAAGTGAGGCGCGATGAGCAAATGCATGAGAAGGATGATTGGCCTTGTAGAGTTTGGCTACGAAATAATGTTTTTTTTCTACAGCTGGCTTCTGCTCAGCTGGGAGTCTGTGTAGCGAGAATCCACTGATATGTTTCTCAGCTCTGATAGTAGTATGGCCTAGTATGGTGAAGATAGCGCAGCTAGGCGGATATGCAGCAACTGCACGAGATCCTTGACCAGACGGACCTTTCCATCGGGATAAGCCAGCGGTGATCGAGAATCGATGCTCACGTAACCATATATCTGGTGGAACAATCCGAATCGCTCCAACGCCGGCAGCCAATAGCTATCACCCGGGCGTATTATGGCCATATGCTTCGGGCCGGATTCTAAGTACATATGCGAATAGACGTTAAGCTGACGTTGGACTAGGTCTGCCGAGAAAGGATTTCGGAGAACAAGTGGACTGGGCAAAGATGTGTATGCGTGGAGAGACCGTGATCTGACCTTGGAGTCAATAAACCACCGACGAAATGGAGATAAGCGGAATATCAAATCTGATGGCGTGTTTCAATCAAATGCGATGTTATGCCTCGGGTAGCTGAGAGGCTGGGGGAGCATGAACGCCGACAAAGAGAGGATGAGATTGCACGACCTCACATTTGAAATCCTTCGCACCTACGTCGTTTTGCAGACAGATGCGCCACATGGTGAGAGGTGACGATTGATGGTTTCATCAGTGTGGAACAAACGGGTGGCTCGAGGCTCATCTGTCCGTGCTATCAGATCTGCTTTTCAAGCCGAACATGACTATGTATTTGCTTGTTGTGCTACCATTTTGTGCTTTTGCTTTCGGAACAGCCGCGTCGCGAACAAAGCAAAAGTGGCGGCAGGCGCACAATGACGTTTTTTCCTCCTGGGATGCTTTCGCATTGACAAGCTCGGTGTCGCAAAAGGGCAGAGCAATAAAGAGTCTGTTCAACTTGACTGTGGGCGCGCAGCCGCAACCGGGTTTGTCAAGAAACACGAGAGATTTTCTGGGACCGAGAGTACCGCATGCGCCTGAGGCGTGTCGCGCGGTGGGCTCCTCGTATGTTTGTGCAATGTTTGCGTAGGTAGTCCGCCCACGCCTCGGCTGCTGCTACAAGTGATGGTGCGCGAAAACCGTGATCAAGGTTATGCAGACATGTGCGAAAAGTTAAGCGCGCAACAGAGGTTGCTTTTCAACAAGATGGAATCCGGTGATGGCTACCCTATCCGGTACGGACCATGGTTTGAAAGGCCCCTGCCGTGGTCACAGCTAGTGGGAGATGTTTAGGCTGTGGTGATGGCGGAACCATTGGTTGGATGCCACTCTAGCTTTGAAATTGGCCGAACGCACGCTCGGGACCCAAAGTTAGGAAGGGACATGGTCAAACAGCGTTGGTTGCCCCGGGAGCAGCCATCGACGATCGGTGCAATGATAGCCGGGAAAAGTGCGGTGGTGGGTGAAGCATGCTAGTCAGCGAAAAACTCGTACGTGTGTGGTAAGGTGGAAAGCTAGGTTTTTTTTTCAACAAGCCGACGGCGCAGCTACGTGCCCGACAAAGGAGTTGCAGGCTTCGGAGATTCTATGGACATGAGGCAGGATTAGGGGTGGGCCGCCAATCTATTTGGATGGGCTGTAACACGAGCATAGCACGGGAGAAGTGTTCTGGAAGAATGGGGGTCCCGGAGCAAATCCTGCTGGCGGTTGACGGCAACAGGTCGCCCAGCAAGGCGACGACTTGGTTGCAGGACGCTTGGGACGTTTTCAGTGGGTTGACAGTCAGGGTCTGTAGAATGACAGGGCGCACAGGGCCATGCAGAGGGGAACTGCGACATTTGGAGTGCGGACGCAGACGCGCTTTCCCCCCCAAGGCAGAGGGTGCACACACACACACACACACACAGAGAAAAAGTGTCGGCCCAATTTGGGTCAGCGTGGGCAAAAACTCTGTCGAGGACAAGAATGGGTCTATTGATCGAGGGCAAGCAAGTGCGCCGCGAAGAAGGTTGGCGGGAAAAAATAGAGTTTGGGCCTGGAGCACGCTGCCGTTTGGTCGATCAGAGCGAGGGAGGTTTGACGACGCGTCGGGCAGACCAGCGCAACCCCGCGCGGTGCCCTGCATGTGTCGAGGGCGGCATGGCTTGGGACTGTGGCGTTGGGATGATGGCATGACTGACATTCAGGACCACTCCCCCCTGAGGAGCGAGGATGGCATTGTCGCAGCGGGCACGAATTGGAGCGCTGCGAGAGGCAGGTGGGCAGGTTTGGCAGAAGGGAGATGTGGTCATATTCGCATGCCATGACGATGGGGGGGGGGAGCGCACATCATCAGCGCATCAAGGACGGTCCTTTTACTCGCCTATTCCTTGACTCGGACAGGGGATGGGTTCGACGGCGACAGAGACGGTGGCTGTTCCGGTGTGCCGCGGGAAGGCTAAAGGCACGCCTCGACAACCAAACCACGTTGACGGATGCGCACGACGGCATGGCTAGGCCGGGTTGGGGCGAATTGAGTAAGGCTGCATGAGAGGCGGCCAGGAACCTACCACGACAAATCAGGAACCGGGCGCCGGCGGAGCGACAAGGCAAGGGATGCGAAACGTGGGCCGCAGTGAAATGACAGCCTGATGCTGGCTTGGTGCCTGTGACGTTCCTGGCGCGCCCTTGGGATGCTGGGAGCTGGGATACGGGCGAGCCTGGGCGCACGCGACGGGGCTACGCGCACCAACTAAGTGTGTATACTTTGTGCAACCGCGGGCGGGAGGATGGATGCATGGATGCATGTACACAAGACAGCGGCTTGGAGGATGGAAGGAAGGGTGCGGCGCGGGTTGCAAGGCGAGCTGTAGCGGGGTGGTGGCGGGCATGGAGGGTGGCATGTGGTGGGAGAAGCAACGGTGCTTATGCTCGAGGGCGAGGGATTGCGGTGAGGCCAGGGCTGTGCATTGCTGTGCTGTCCTGTGCTGTCGTTGTGCTGGGTTGGGCTGGGCCTGGGGGCGGGGGGTCGCTGTTGTGCGGTGAATTGTAGATGTGTACGTGAGTATTGGGCGGGCACTAGAGAGCCGGCCTAGATGTGAATGTACATGCATACTGACACACAAAGCAGGCAGTGAGGAAATAGGCAGGCAGACAGGCAGGCGGGCAGGCGGGCAGGCAGCGTGGATGGCTGGGTACGAGGGACGCTGGGCTGCACATTGACACGCATCCGCCCCCATGCATTCACAGACACAGACGCAGAGTAATGCATGCACGTGACTGGCTGGGCTCCGCTCACCTGTCGGGAAAAGGACGCGCAGGGGCCCAATGAAAGGGGGAAAATAAACAGCATTTCGCGGCCACTTTCGCCTGGCCCCATGTCGTCTCGCCCCGCTAGCCCGCTTCGGCGCGCCCAACGCTCCTTTCTGCTAAGCTTGGAACAGCCCTCGCGCCGTCCTTCACCACTCGCCCCGATCCCGTCGAACAGTCAGCCACCCACCACCCCTCCCTCCCACACCCACACACACACTCCCCCCCAGTGCCCTCATCTCGCGCCATTCACCCTCGCATCCGTCTCCCCCCCAAAACAGACGCCACATTGCCCAGCTAAACTAACTCTCGCTCCTTCACTCAAAAACCAACAGCCCTGCGCCGTCATGCCTCCTGCTCCCGCTCTGACTGACCGCCATACTGATACTTCTGCCCTCCCCCGCCTGGTCTCGCCGTGCATCTGCTTCGCGCGTTAGCTAAGCCCACCCCGTCGCGTCTCTCCGCCATCTGCCGCCTCTGCTGCCAACGCACACAGCAGAGACCGCCCTCACCACAGCAACAGACCGGCTCCTGGCCCAGCAGACCGCACTTGCCCCGTCTGGGCGGCGCGATCTTCATTATTACGACTCATAACCCTCTCGGAGCGCCGCTTCCACTCTAATCTCTTGGGTCTAGCCTCGCGACTCGTGCTAACGCCCATTTGCCGCACCCCTTGCTGTCTCTCATTATACACGCCCGTCCATCAATCACGTCCACGTGTGAGTAGCCTGGCGCGTCTTCGTGTGCGTCTTGCCCATTGCTGCGTCACGTCTCGCTCCCGTTAGACCGTCGTGTCTTCGAACCACGCCCCCCTCCACTCCCGCCAAATCACCTGCGCCTGGCCAACCTCGCCCTCCTTCACTTGACATTCCATAATCCACATCCCTACTCCCCCGAACGCACAGGCGCGCTCCAATCTCCCAGCCCGATCATTAAGCCAGTCGAGCTATGATCACAGAGTCATTCCGCTTTCATCTTCACTAGAACTTCCTGAGCTACGGAATACTACCCGTCTACCGTGGTCCCGGGCACGTCTCCACACGTCCTCCCAACCGTCGTCTCTCATTTTCTCGACATTCCCGCACCTGCATCAACCTGGACCCTTACAACACCCTCCTATCGCATCTCACCCTTCGATACGCACTGAACTCCCCCTCCCCCTCCAGCTTGTCGACACATCATCCCCTCTACCTCTCTACTGGACCTTTTCGTCACTTACCACAAACTCGACTCCTCGAATGACATGAACTAAACCCGTCCCGCCATCAAACACCACACCGTCCCAAGGACTTGTTCTACAGGCCAGTCTCACTCCACCTGTGACATGGTCTTACCTTCTCCTTTCTAACAACCCTACAGTCCTTTTTTTTTCAATCAGGAGCATCTGCTACCAACAGATCTTCCAACACACAATCCGCTGCATACTCACATCAACATGCATCCAGAATCACAAGTCCAGCCTCATGGCTGGGCATCCCTCGAGGAGAGGTATGAAGTGATGAAGGAGATTGGCGACGGCAGCTTCGGTAGTGTCGCACTTGCCCGCGTCCGAACTGCTGGCTCTCACATTGCCCGCCGCGGCACACTAGTAAGTACACGATGACAACAGTGACATGGACCCCCACAGACTGACGCGCTTTCCAGGTGGCTATCAAGACCATGAAGAAGACATTTGATTCATTCTCAAGCTGCCTTGAGCTACGAGAAGTCATCTTCCTGCGATCACTACCACCACACCCTCACCTGGTACCAGCCCTGGACATCTTCCTGGATCCTTACACCCGTAGGCTCCACATTGCCATGGAGTTCATGGACGGCAATCTGTACCAGCTCATGAAGGCCCGCGAGCACAAGCCCATGGACGCACACAGCGTGAAGAGCATCCTCTTTCAGATCATGTCCGGACTGGAACACATTCACGACCGCGAGTTTTTCCACCGTGACATCAAGCCAGAGAACATCCTCGTCTCCACATCGCAACAAAACGACACATCGCACCCCTTCCGACGGTACTCCGCCATGATGACACCGCCATCGACACCGCCAGTATACACGATCAAGATTGCCGACTTTGGACTCGCCAGGGAAACCCACTCCAAGCTTCCTTACACTACTTACGTTTCGACCCGGTGGTACCGCGCTCCCGAGGTCCTGCTGCGGGCCGGCCACTACTCAGCACCAGTCGATATTTGGGCCGTTGGCGCCATGGCTGTTGAGATTGCTACATTGAAGCCGCTGTTCCCTGGTGGAAACGAGGTCGATCAGGTATGGAGAGTGTGCGAGATCATGGGCAGCCCTGGAAGCTGGGTCAACAAGAACGGTCAGCGAGTTGGCGGTGGTGAGTGGAAAGACGGAGTCAAGTTGGCACAGAAGCTGGGCTTCTCTTTTCCCAAGATGGCACCACACTCGCTCGACACGATTCTCCCCTCACCACAATGGCCAGCCAGTTTGGCCCAGTTTGTCACATGGTGTCTCCTATGGGATCCTCGAGCTAGGCCCACATCCCGACAAGCTCTCGAACATGAATATTTCCAGGATGCCGTTGACCCCCTACGGCTCAAGTCTTCGTCCTCGCGACTTTTGGGCCGCAAGGGCTCTGAACTCTCTGGAAAAGACTCACCTGAGGCCTCACCCAAGCTCACATCAAAGACGTCCTCGTGGCTCCGCCGATCGTTGGTCGCTCGCGAGAGTGCCCCAGCAGTGCCTCAGCACAGCACTGTGAAGCCCCTATCACCTGCACAAGCCAGTTCTGGTGATGCGAGTGGGTCGACTAAGCAACGTCCCAATGCCACTAAGCGAGCTACGTGGACAAACGGGGCTTCCAACAATGGCGCGCCTATCCCCATTCTGCCTTCGATTAAGCCAATCTCACCGCTTTCTGCCGAGGTGACTGCACAAGCCAATGTTCGTGCCAACAACGAAGAGCTGGCTGCAAAGAAGATTGGCCGCCAACTGTCTGTTGCTTCACACGGCAATCACTACGCAGACATGCACCGCCAAGAGGCCGAGCGGGCACTGAATGGTCACTCCGACGTTGCTTCTCCTGTCAGTGGACACAAGGAAGGTTTCTTCTCACACCTCAGGAAGCGCGCTCGACGCTTGTCAGGTCGGTACCAAACCCCGATGTCGCCGAACTCGGATGACATTGAGGCCAACGCCGGATGCGCCCCCTGGGCCACTGCCAGCAGCAGCGCTAGGCAGTCTTTGATCATGGAGCAGTCACCAGCTCCAGCCCCATCAGCCTCGACCTCGGACTTTTCTGAACTAGATAAGGCGTTGCAGCATGTAAGAGACAGCGTAGAAGCCCATTCCCAACAGGCTGGTTCAATAAAGAGCTCGCGCGTTGCATCGAATCCCATGCTTAAGCGCCACCACTCGGTCCCACATGGACCTGAGCCACGAAACGGAGAGACGAGTGGCGGTGCTCCTGTCTCAAGCAGGACACGTCGTGCGCTTCAAAACAAGTCTAACCCGTCCAATCGGTACGAGACACCAAATGAAGAAGAGGAGCTCCTCAGCGAGGTCCTCGCATCAACCCACAAGGCTGCGAAAAAGCTGGACAACGAAAAGTCTGGCCCTGCTGCATCTTACCTGACACCCTCACCGTCGTCAAACCGAAACAGCGTCGGTTTTGGGCAGTCGGCGTACGCGACCCCCAGCAAGCCCATGGACATCTCCAAGACTCGCCCCAACGACAACGACTCCGTGTCCAAGTGGCCAACACCACCATCCGATGGCGATCTGGATTGGGCTTCGAGTGTCGCGGCTAGCCTCATGGCTGCCCAAACCCGACACCGATGATATCCAACCGTACGGGACCCGTACTTCCTTTCGCCTTGCCTTCGCTGCATGTTCCTTCATCCGTATAATTGTAATTTGGGTCACCGTACCCGCTCCTTGTCGCTTCCTATACGACCCTACGACCTTGAGCTCTCCCGTCTGGAACGGTGCACGATTACAGAAAGATAGACACAGACGCGATGCGCTACAAAGCCCTCAAAAGCAAGCGTATCTTCTGGGACGGTGTTATAGGCGTCATAACACATCATCATCGTCCTTTGCGCCCCCCACCATCATTTGACCTTTTCGCAACAGGAATCGTTGCCCTTTTCACTCTCACTTTCACATTCGTTCTGTAACAACACAACACATTTTCCTTTTATCAATCATCTTCTCGGGCGGCATCTTACTTTCAACATCTGGTGGGCAGTACCCAAATATCGTGTTATTTTGGGGGAAAGTATCGAGACTTCGCACATTTGGCGGACATAGCACACGCCAGTGACTCCCCATGCAACATGGTTTGTCGGGTTGAGCCCTGGCTTTTTCAGTTTCGGAATCTGTTTTTTTTTTCGGCGCACGCCCGCGCCATGTTCAAGTAGGCAACGGCGCAGAGCGTCCTCTCTCATTATACCTTACTAGACCGAGTGTTTTTTTTTTCCCTTTAACTGTGCTTCATTTCGTTGGCGGATACCCCAATTTGTGTATTTGGCGAGTACCTCACATCACACATTACCTTCTTACTATATATCCTTGTTTGGTTAAATGGGGAGAGGGGAGGGGAAAAGAAGGAATCTGGACTTCTTTGGAATAACTTTGGTCATACACTGGTTGGTTGGTGGGTAGTGGTGGGTCGGTGTTTGTTGTAAAGAATAACTTTGAGCGATCAACTGCCTTCTTCCCTCTACATACATTTTTTCTCTCTCTCCCAGCCTCACTCTCTCCTTGCGTCCTATCTCACAAAAATGCAACACACTGTCTTGTTGCTTTGCGTTTTTCGTCATCTCCTAGCGTCTCTTTGTTTTCTTGCATCCTTTTTCTTGCGTCCTTTTTTCTCTCCTCGCACTTCCTCGCCCCATAGTGGCGACTCAAAACCTTGTAATATTGTAATACGGACGGACATAGTATGTTTTGTATTATAGCCCAGGATGGCTTTTAGTCCAGTTCACATACAGCAAATAAACAAACAAACAAAGATTTGTATGTTACCATGTTATTTGGCCTTTTGTCCTAGCACCTTGGCCTCTTTGCCTCTCCTTGGCTCCATGGGGGGAAGGAAAAGGGAGTGTGACAAGCAACAGCTGCCCTTTCTTGTCTCTTTTTCTCTTCTAAACAAGTAGATTTCCTCTCTGTTCACCAGCTCCCTTTCACTAGACCCATCTATCTCATCCTGTTTTCCTCCATCCTCGACCCAAATCTAGTCTAGCAACATCCCTATCCGCATCTATCTACCTATCTAGTTCTAGCCCTTTTCTTTTTTACCCCTACACCTACTTTATCCTATATACCATACACGCAATACATTACCAAGCAACACCACCCTCGGACCATCCAGCCCAGCCCAATCCCTCCCATGCTCGTAATGCTCCACCATACCCTACCCTGCACCATCGTCACGCCATCCCAAACCCAAATCCCAGCCCAAGCCCCAAACTTGCCTCTAAGCCAACAACGCCTGTACCCTTACCCTTACCCCGGTCCAAAATTGCTGACATCTCATGCGTTCTGGGCCGAACCCCCCCCCAAAAAAAAAAAAACGTAACCACATCAGCCTAACCAACCTTTGTTGCGTGTTCGCGAATCATTCATCTGTGCTTTTTTGCCTATTCTCGGGCAGTTAGCTAGCTAGTTTTGCTACGTTGGACAAGAGAGGGCGAGTAAGCATTGTTTACGTGGATTTTTACGTAGTGAAAAGATGGATTACGTATGGATGCTCCAGGATCTACTTTACTTTGACGGACTTGCGTACCCTGTTGATTACGAGGGTCAAAGTAAGACGCACGCACGCACGCACGTACGTATGTTAGAGTATGTCCGGTAAATCGGGTATGTACGCAAGTACTTATGTGAGCGCGAAAAAGAAGGGTCTTTTTTTTTTTCCCCTGCTAGGATAGTAAGTAGATAGAAAGACCCTTTGCCGGTTCAGGACCCTGACCATCTCGTCTTACATACTTCAAGTCATTTTGCCTGATCATCTTTGTCGCCCTTGTCACCCCACATTTTTCTTTTCCCCGAGGTAATTGAGGCTGAGAGTAAGCAAACAAAAGGGTTTATTCGATCTACCTCACTCTGTCTCTTCGGGGCTGGACAAGATAATCGTAAGAAAATGTGTCAAGATGATGGTGGTGGTGGTGGTGGTGGTGGTGGTGGTGGTGGTGATGTTTTACCCACTCATCAAACCCGACTACTAGTCCCAATCTGGTTACCATCTCGTGGACCTTTGGCCGTAACTTTTAACCTTCCGGTCAACGCAAGTTATACATGTAAACCATGAACCATGACCTTTACTACTATCTTCCCTGGAGTATATACAAAAGTACCACAGCCAGACCTGTATTGTACAAAGATACATTACATACTTACGAACCCCGAGTCCCCAAGTAAAATTTAGGACCCCGAAAAAAAAGAGTGCTCGTGCACACAGAGGTGCGACAAAAGTGTGCCTGGCCTTCCTTACTAGAGCATATTTTTCTGAATGCAACCGTGCACTGTTGATGTCCGTGTGTATGTGTGCTTGAGTCAGTGCACTGGGAGGCGCCATCCAGGGTTATCGTTGTCAGAGAGAGAGAGGAGAAAAAAGTTTGTGCGCTGGAGTCAGTGTTTGGGCGGGTGGCGTGCGGAATGAGGCGGTTGCGGGCCGTTGTTTTGGGTGTAGCGTGGGAAAGGGAGGGAAGGGAAGGGAAGGGTCCGGACGGACGGGAGATGTGTGGTGATGTGCGAGACGTATATTGGGAGGTGGTGGTGATAAGGGCTGGAGAGAGTCTGCACGAGTCAGAGTGTGTTATACAGAGAGAAATCATACGGGTTTGTGGAGGAATAGAGATTCTGATGTTTTTCATGTACTTCATGGTCCCTAAACTAGTAACTGATGTTGTAGATTCAAGACAAACATATCGCAAATACAAGCGAGTAAATCCGTAAATCCCTCGAGATGCTCTAATGCCAACCAGTACTGCACTCCCCGTATTCTATAAAAACGCCCGTCTATGCTTGTCCCAGTGGAAAAGAACAACTACCATCCGCCACCAGCAGTAACAGCCAGTCCAGCCACTCGCTCCATATCGCTCTGCTTCTTCTTGCCCACATCGCTTTCGACCTTGATGTACGATGTATATATCAGCTTCTGTTGATCGACACCTGTGATATGTGACCAATGCGCCATCATATCCTTCATGTGCGATCTTGATATCCCGTCCACGATGTCTTCAGAGGCGTGGCCATTTCTACTGGCATCATTGCCCGTTTCGTCTTCCGATTCTGTACCCGAAAAGTACGCTTCATCGACTCTCGCTAGCCACTCTTTTTGCTCCTTTGGACCGGGCTTTGGTGCGGGCGCATCGTCATTTGCTTTCTGTATACCCTCGTAGACGCGAACCTCTTCAACCTCTTGCACTTTGACTTGTCCACCCCCGTTGGTGCATCCTCCTGGACAGGCCATGACCTCGACATATGCATAATCTTTTACGCCTTCACCTGCTGCTCCTGCTCCACCTGGTTTCCTACTGACGCCCGTCTTGCCACCTGGCAGTCTGCTTGCTCTTGCTGGCTTCAGTCGCCGTACCAAGTTTTGAATATTGCGGAAACCGTAGAATCGTGCTGCCTTGATGATAGTATCTGAGCCTTGAACCACTGAGTATTCCACCACATCGGCATTGCGACCTCTTACTACTGATATCGAAGACCCCGGATTCCGCGCCTGATATGTTTGCAATATGTGGTATAGGTAACCTCCAGAGGATCCTGCGACAACGCTTTGATTCTTCCGGCGCGAAGAAGGGAACAAGAAAGCATCCAGTTTGGGGTCGGGAAATGGTGTCCGGTCTGATTGGGAAAGTGGAGACCGAGGAAGATTGGCAAAGTTGATGCCGCGGGCGGCGGCAAGGTGTAGCAGTTCACGAGCAGTAATGACGCAGTCAGTATCCCGTATCTTCTCCTCGGATTGATTGTAGCTCGGTAACCAGGCAGCAGATGTGAGCTCGCCACGACTAGCTTCAAGCTTCTTGTCAAAGCAGGGCATGATTGCCAGATGCCATATCTGTGACGGATGTACGTGGTAGCGCTCGCTGAGAACCGACTTCACTAAGGTACCAGTAAGCGCCTGGGGAGACTTGAGGCGCGAAAGATGTGGCAGAACGTATGGATGTGTCTTTTCAGCATAGCATATCCACCCAGGACATGCTGATGTGAGGATAGGTGCCTTTGGTATGGTGTCAATTGCGCCTTCAGATCCGGGTTGTGGTGACGCTTTTGCTGCTGCGGGTGATAGCGCATGTGTAACCTCGTCTGCTGCTGCTACCAGACAGGCCTCTCTCATGGCGTTTGTGTCAATGACCCAGGTAAAATCACTTCCCTTGTCACCACCAGTTCTCAATCCATTTGGTCCGCTGAGGAGCTGTGAGATCATGTTCCCAGCCTCTACTTCGGACACATTGAAGACGGCTGCCAGGCTTGCGCGCGTCTGCGGTGAGACGCTTGCGACGAACAACTTTCCCTCGGTCTCATTATGGCTTCCATTTACAGCGCCATTTGTTCCGTTATGTCCGCACCCGTTTGCGACACCATTCGTCCCATTTTGTGCCTGCCATGGAGCTCGAAGCGATCGGTATTTATCGAGCGTCGTTAGAACTTCTGTATGCGATTGCAACGAGACCAGTACTGCTTCCGCGCTCGTCACACATCCTGAACAAGCGAGACAGTCTGTCAGCGATATCGAAGCGGGTGGCGGCGGTTGCGAGGCAGCGGCCTTTTCTTCCGTCGTGACTTCGTAAGCATTCTAGCAGATTAGTATGCGCCCAATCTTGCGGCAATACAAACAAAGAGCGTACCGATGTCTCTTCTTGTTGCACAGGAAGTGTTTCAATAGGTTTTATGCACGCGACACCCGGCGATATGAAGTCGTTTAGGTCATCTGCAGAAAGAATGGCACTCATAGTGCGCGAAGGATTGGCGGGGAAACGAGGGGTGGCAAGCGCCGGATATTGCAGTAGTAATTCAAGAAAGAAGATAAATCTGACCGTCAGACGAATAGATAAGAAAGAAAATTGCCTGCGCAAGAGGATATCTGTTGCAAAATCAAAAAGGAAAGAGGGACGCAGGCCAAATACATGCAAAAGATTCCAGGTGCGAAGCCGATGTCGCGGAGAATAGGGCCCTTTACAGTCACGTAACGCGCCAGCCTATCGATAAGCTTGCATTTCTAAAAGATTTGAATGACAAACCTCCGCGGCATTCTTGCCACACTGCCGACATTCCCCACTAGCTCTTAGTATACCCAATCTTACGTGCATGTTTGACAGATGTTTACAGCTGTGCTATTGGGTATGGCTTATAAGTTGGTCCCTGAAAACGAATAAGAAAACAAATTGAAGGACCTATTGATGAATTGTATATGACTGATAAAAAGAGTATTATACTTTGTAATCTGAGTGAAATACAGTAGTGGTAATACTATCTTCGACTTCTCTTTCTTCTCTCATCACTTAACATATCCCGTCACTTAAGCACCTCACCTCTTGTTCTCCACCTGACACACCCCCACTCTCTACATGGCCAGCCCTGCAAATCTTCGTACAACTAAACCTCCTATCCAGCTCCTGCTCACTTGCAACCTGAACAGATGACGATTAAACGTTGAAAAGAGAAAGAAACTGAAGGTATCATAACGACAAAAATGCTAAAGCGGCCGTCCCATTCACCCACATACCCTCTGTCACCAAACGCCCGAAGAAAGAAATATGAACAAAAAACTCAAGGACTCGACTTATACAGTGTACAAGGCCGCTGGGTATAAGACGTTACGCCGATCGTATGCTCGAATAGACCAAATGCATGCGGTGGCGGTTGCGATTTGAGACGGCTCATGGTTGTGTTGGAGCAAACGCTGCTTGTAGTTTGTGCTGTGTGCCCAGTGATATTTTTGTACTGCACATGGCTATGCACGACTGGGGACTCTCAGGTTTCGAGAGTGGGGACCGGAAGGGATCCGACAATGCTTCCGCTTCAAAAAAGTTGTTGCTGAAGCAGAGAGGATAACACTAAGCCCAGGTTGTGATGAAACGGAGGGTATTCGCCGTGCACTTCATGCTTGCACACAAGGCGTATGCTACTCGAGCGTAGCAGCTTTCCACAAACAACTATGTCCTTTCTGAATTCCAACTCTTTTGTGATGGCTCTTCACTCAATCAGTGGTTTTCGTACACCTCCTACAATCGAAATACCAAGAGCGCGTAGGCCTTCAGGGTCGTTGGATCGAATGATAGTGCTAGCAGGGAGCATAGGATTTTCAGGTGCGACATGTGCGGCGTCCTTGGCGGCTTGTTCAATGGCTTCCATCTCTTGTTTGCAGCCAGCATGGTCAAATGGACATACAACGATGGGCTGGCGAAGCAGGATATCTCGCGCTGACGACATTTGTGCCTATGACTGGTTAGCAGTTTAAAACAGATTGTACCTGCCTCAACTTACCTTTACTGTAAGATAATACTCAATCTTATACAGCGTACCAGTTGTCGTGAAGCCATTTACAGCGTACATTGGAAATTCTTTCTGCCCTCTGGGTATTATTCCTGTATTATCTCGTAAATCCTTTGCAGGGAAAACGAGCCCAAGATTGGTGAAATAGCCCGCTTCAGGCATCTTGACTCCGACTGCCTGTGTTGTTTTCACTAATGTCTTCACCTTCCGTGTCGGTTCGTCCCCTTCGTGGTTGAAAATAATCTCCTCATCTATACCAACCGTAATCTTTTGTATCGTAACTTTCTTCGCTTTGTTCAGCCAGTCTGGGTTTGGACTCAGCTTGATGTATACTGAAACCGGATCGAGCGGGCCATAACTCCAACGCGGCAAACTTATCCCAAGGGTGACCAAGTGATCCGTCACTCGTTCTGCACTCTCTGGTCGATTGTACATGCCAAATGTGGAGAGGGTATCGTATCTTTGTATCGGTACTGCGAATGGGTACTTCTTCTGTTCCTGCGGTCCTTGCTGAACTGTCACGACTAGTTCGTAGAATGTCTCGGCCGTACGACTCGGTAACTGTAAGCTTGCAGGCGGGACCCTCCGTGCTACCTCCTCGCCACCGCGTCCGTATGGTATGAAGATGACGAAGGGCAGGTCCATGCACAATACGCTTTCATACTCTTTCCCAGGCGAACATCGGTACAGGAGCATTTCCTTGCCCACAATATCCGTGATTTCCTTGCGCGGGGCGGCCAAATGCCTCCTTGTGGCCGAATCGGCGGAGGGGTGTATCGTCTCACGACGGTGCAAGGCAATGGTAACGAGCGAGACATTGACGGGTGCTGAGATACCAACGAGTGGGCGGATCTCGACTTTGCCTTCTATTCGGGGCTGAAAGGTGTCAGCATTAGCCAAGTAGTGTTGCGAAAGGGCTGCGCGCCGTGCAGCGGCTCCAAATGGGCAAATTGGAGCGCCAGATGTCCAATGAAGAGGAGAACAGGCTAAGAGCACGTACAAGTGTAGCTGATATTCCAGGATAGCCGATCAGAAAGTTACTGTTTGGCGGTCCTGAGACGCGCACAAAGGCCGACATGTTTGAATCTCACGGCGCAAGCCTGGGACCGCAGCTGGCGCTGCATGAGCGTGACCGTGGCCTTTGAGCACCCAGGCCTCGCGTTGAATATGGTCGCTCGAGGGTGCAGTGAAGTGGGCGACCAGGTAGCTGTGCGAGAGGGTGTGCTGGAGCTACTGGTAGGCAGCCTTGAGGGCCGCGGGAGTGTGGGGTTAGGGCGATGTAAGGCGCACGCCTCGAATCTTGAACCAGCGGGGTCTCTCTGGATGAGCGGCAGGGGAGCCCGAGACTGCGCAGCGGGCCGACCGGCAAGGAGGCGAGGAAGATACGAGATGGAGCGAGTGGGTGCGCGGGCAGGCTGGAGCCTGTGGTGGGTTACTATGTCCCAAGACTGAGTAGGGCTCTGGCTGTGTTGAGCTGAGCTGGAGTTGGAGCTTGGAGAGCTGGCGCGCCTAATGACGGAGTGGAGCACCAGACCAGGGCATATACCAGGGGCACGAGAAGGCTAGGGCAATGGCGATGATAGCGAATGCAGGGCGATTGCAACAGTGTACGTAGTGATGGGGCTGACGCACCATGTTCTAGCCGCGGCGAGGGTGGAGATGGTAAGCTCTCCAACCTCGCCGCGTCTGCTCCTACGCATCTGCACGCGCAATCCTTCCCTTCTGCCCAACACCACTACCACCACCGCCATGTCCGTCACCGTAAGTTCCAACCAATCTCCTCTCGATACTTTTTTCCGGGAGACAACCTTCTGACTGCGCCAAGCTGCACACTACCAAAGGCGACATCAAACTCGAAATCTTCTGCGAAACCGTCCCCAAGACCGCAGAGAACTTTCTCGCCCTCTGCGCATCTAGCTTCTACAATGGATCGCCCTTTCACCGCATGATTCCTGCATTCATGGTTCAGACCGGCTCGCCCGCCTCCGATCCCAAGTCCAAGACTTCGACCTCCATTTTCGACACGCCGAACCAGCTCTTCGAAGACGAAATCAGGCCGGCGCTGAGACACAATGCCAGAGGAATCTTGAGCATGGCGAACAAAGGCCCGAACTCCAACGGCTCCCAATTCTTCATTACTTTTGCGCCCGCTCCACATTTGGATGGGAAGAATACCGTGTTTGGCAAGGTTCTAGAGGGCTGGGAGGTCTTGGATGATATAGAACAGGTGCAGGTAGATAAGAAGTCGCGCCCACAGGAAAGGATTGAGATCAAGAATGTCACCATACATGCCAACCCTCTGGCGGGCTGAGCAACAAGCCAAGCAACGGAAACATCACACATGATAACATCACTCACTACGAGTATCACACAAGCACAACCACCCGGCCATCAAACTAGGGATTTGGAAACTTTTTTGTATTCATCGGGGCTGGCGAGGCCCTGGTATCTTCAGAAGCGCCGACCCATTGCAACAAGAGTCAAGGAAATCTACAGCACGTGGAATCGATCGAACCCTTATGCGCCATTGGTAGTCTCGCCATTGGTGGTCGCACCGTTCGTCGCAGCATGCTCTTCGTAACCCTCTGTCTTCATGTCCTTGAGACCTAGATCCTCCTCCTCTTCCTCTGTTCGCTCGTAGTCCTCGACCTTGATTTGCGGATCGGGCTCTGGTGCGGTAAAGCTTTGGACATAGCTGCTGGCAAGAGGGTCCTTAAGAATAATGGTGAACTTGTCGTCGCCGTTGATGGCTGCTGAGAGACTGTTGAAGAAAGTGTTCCACTTCTGTTTTGTCTCTGCATTCATGGAATCACCGCCATCGCCAGCATCGAAAATCGAAGATTTCAAGTCGTCGCGTACTTGGGTAAGGAGACCTTCGATAGTTGTGAATCGGCCACCAAGCGTACCGGGCTCAACACTAAGGTTGAGTTCAGGGCAAGACATGGCGCACGACTCAGCCTTGAGGATATCTCGCGACAGATCCTCTTTGTTATTGACTGCGACAGTGATAAGACGACCCTTCTCAGGAACTTCACCACCAGTCTTAACTTCATTGCTGCGGTCTACTGCACGTTAGCGAGTGATCATGTCGCATCTTTTAGGCTCCAACTTACATCCGCAATGGTCGCACACGGTGCTCATCAAGACTACTTGCTTGAAGTGAGGAATATTGACCATCTTCATGTTGGTAGTGCAGGGCTTGGTGCATCCAGGACAACTGGCGGGGAACGAGTAAACTTGGTTCTCCAGAATATCATCATCGTCTACGTTGTTCACCATGGGCTGGTGAGCTGAAGGCATCTCAGGGTACATTTGTGAAGCGTGGTACTCTGGTCGGATCTCCGTGGCAGGGGCCTCGCCGCTGGCATCTCCAAGGCCCAGCGCTTCGTTCTGTGCTGCAGTTCGCGCGTACTCGTTTCGAGAGTATTTGCCTGCAGCAAGTACACTTGGAGGCTCAATGGACGAGTTACCAGCAGGGTCGTCAACCGTCACCTTGAACGGCAACTTCTCTCCACTAGCCATTTGCTTGATTGTGTTGATCACGCCCTGTAGCTGCTCGTAGATCTCCGGTACTACTTCCTTTCTCTCGTCCTGCTTTTGCTCCAAGTCTTGTGCAACCATGGTGAGAATGCCTTCAACGTTGGTCAGCTGCCCTCTTCCTGGAGGAATCTCTAGATCGATATCCTCGACTCGAAAGATCGCTGTGTCGCTCTTGATAACCTGTCGGTTGAGGTCGTCGGCGCTGTCGACCTTGAGAGAGAAGCGCACTCCTTTTTGTTGTATCTCGCCAGCGGGCTGGACCTCGGAGTTTTTGAAATGGCAGTGCGGGCATGAGAAGGACATGAGAACGATCTCGCGGAAGAACGGTATCCTGGTGAGGAGCAACCGAGTAGTTCCCTTGAAGAGTGTTAGCTGGTCATATGGAAATATTGCCGCTACACTTACATTTTCATGGCAGTTCATGCACAAACTTTCAATTTCATCGACAACTTTGCTGCCGTCTTCAGTGTCTGGCTGGGCGCTGGCCTCCTCAACCTTGCGGCCCATATCCTCGAAGAGGTCCTTTGCGAGACTCTTGTGTTGTGCCATGTTGAAATCGGGTATTTGGTTTTTTCGCAGATTAAGGTGAAAGAGATTGAATGCTGGTTTATGTGAGGTGACTCTGCAAGTCCCGATGACGAAGGTGCTGGAATTTTTTTGAATCGCCCCGCGTCACATAGCGGGGGTTCGCTAAGCCGCGGCGCATCCTAGCAAGGTGCGGTTACTCAGCCCTACGGAATTCACATGGCAAAATCCATAAGGTCGAGGCCGCCACTGGCCGAGTTCTGCGACTTCTTTTTGTCGAGCATTGCTTGCAAGCCACCTTTGCGTGCCTTTTGTCTTTGCTTGCTGCTGGCATTCAGCGTCTTGGGCGCGTTGTCGACTTCTTTTGCCGGGGTCTTTGATGCTGGAACGGGTGCTGCATCTAGTACAGGTGCTGATTTCTTATCCTTTCTGCGTGCTTTGTGCCGAAGTGCTTGAACTGTCTCCCGATGGCACATCATGCAAGTATAGCGGGTGCTTTTCTCTAGCTGTGGTAGCTTCTTGGATCCCTTATTGTCTTTCCTTGTAGGACCTTCACCGGGAATGTGGTTTGAGACTTTGCATGACCATCCTGGAATCATGATGTTTCCACACGCGTTGCAAATACTGCGTCGATAAGCATCAGCTTCTTTACTTGGAATTTCGATCTCAGCATCTTCGACAAGCTTGTGGTGTGCCCTTCCAATGAATGCTGCTGCCGTTGGAGAAGAGACAGCGAGGAGCTGAGCAGCCTCTTGGAGGAATCTCGCCCGCGCTATGGTTTCATCGTTTGGTGCCATTGTTGGAGCACCTGTGTGATCTCGGTGCAGAGCTTGGAGAGCTTCCTGCAAGGTCCGATATCAGCACGTGCCTGCTTCTTATCATAACGCCGATCTCCGACGCTAGCAGCTGCAGGTCCCCTCTCGCTTGACAACTTTCTGGATTGGAGTGTTTGTTGTTAGCCTAGACCGCGATTGCTTGCGCCTATGTACCACACAAACAATTAATTAGTAGCAGTTTCGGTCGCAAGCTCACTGAAACCCGCTGCTTCAAGACGCCAATCATGGCAACGCCTGAATTGATCGAACAGCATGGGCTGCGGATAGCAGTCGAGGGTTGCGGTCACGGAGTGCTGCATGAGATCTACGCATCAGTCGCGAAAGCATGTGAGATCAAGGGTTGGCCTGATGTGGATCTTCTGATCATCGGTGGAGACTTTCAGGTACGTGTATTGATCACAATTCTCTCACAGTAACCGACTTTGCAGGCTGTTCGAAATGCCTCCGACCTCAAGGCAGTATCAATGCCTTCGAAATACTACGCCATGCACGACTTCCACGAGTACTACTCAGGTGCACGCCTGGCCCCATACCTCACCATATTCATTGGCGGTAATCACGAAGCGAGCAATTACATGTGGGAGCTTTACTATGGCGGGTGGGCTGCACCGAGGATATACTACATGGGCGCAGCAAATGTGATACGACTGGGTCCGCTGCGTATCGCTGGTCTGTCTGGCATCTGGAAAGGCTACAACTTCAAGAAGCCGCACTACGAACGCCTGCCTTATAACAGCGACGACGTGAAGAGTATCTATCATGTTCGAGAACTTGAAGTGCGCAAGCTTGTCCAAATGCGAACGCAAGTTGATATCGGACTGAGCCACGACTGGCCACGGGGCATGGAATGGAAGGGCAACTTCCGACAACTTTTCAAATGGAAGCCTGACTTTGAGCAAGAGGCAAAAGATGGTACATTGGGAAGTGTCGCTGCCAAAACAGTTTTGGAACGCTTACGACCACCTCACTGGTTTAGTGCTCACATGCATGCCAAGTTTCCTGCTGTATGGGAGCACGTGGACACTTCGAACAGTACAGAGCAAGGTAACCATACAGAAGGTGCGCCTGCAGCAGTAGTGAACGCAAGTGAGATTGATCTCGATATGACAGACGAGGGCGTGTCAGCACCAAAAAATGACGCCGAAATCGACCTTGACATGGATGAAGACGAAGTTCCCGCCGCACCCGCTGTGGAGAGCAAAGAGAAAAGCAAGCCCACGACGACCGAAAGTGAGTCCGAGATATCGCAGGACATTCGAAGCCTATTGCCAGAATCCTTTGCCCGTCCGAAACTCGAGCATGTACCGACGCTACTACCCTTCCCCGAAGAGATCACGAACAAGACGACCAAATTTCTTGCACTGGACAAGTGTCTGCCTAAACGGAACTTTTTACAGTTGCTGGAGATTGAGCCACACGAGCCTGGCGAGGTCCAACGTCCGTTGGGACTGCAATACGACAAGGAATGGCTAGCCATCACCCGCGTGTTTGCTGATCATGTGCAGGTTGGAGACCCACATTTCCAAGTGCCTCGAGACAAAGGAGATGCTTTCTACCGACCACTTATAGAGAAGGAAATGGAGTGGGTCGAGGAGAACATCGTCAAGGCCAACAAGATGATGGTGCCGGAAGACTTTGCGCAAACGGCGCCTACATATGATGCAGCATTGGGTATTCATGTGAAAGAGCAACCGAGTGAGTACACCAACCCGCACACCCAAGGATTTTGCGATCTAGTGCAGATTCCAAACGTGTTTCATGCGTCGGAGGAGGAGAGGGCACAGTTAGCATCATGCGGACCAAGGCCGGAACAACAGCGGGCAAACCGAGGGGGAGGTAGAGGTGGGGGCAGAGGCGGCTGGGGAAGGAGAGGCGGTGGGCGCGGCCAAGGGCATGGAGGGCGTGGACGCGGCGGAAGAGGCGGACGTGGTCGGGGAGGGTGGTGATGAATGGCCAAGTGCCAAAGACAAGACAGATTAACCCGTCCCCACGTGATGGCAGATTGGGCTGCTCTGCGTTGCAGAAGCAGATGAGGGCTGAGTTGGCAGCGCATGAGGAGGTTGGTATTTTGCCAGGCCTTGTATAGCTCTGTGGAGACGTGTATCTCGTGCTCAGTGTGAGCAGCGTAGGCATATGCAGTCCCCGCATTAGCGATTTTAGCGACCAGAGTCGCAGGCAGACAGGCACAGGGGAGCACATGCTCATGATGATGATGTACATTGATAGTTATATTGAATGCCCCAGAGACTAGCTGGAAGCAGAGTACACTCGTGGACGGATGGGGCTAGCGTAGGGTAGTCGGCGTGGTGAGGTGCAAACATTGGCCCTATGGGAGGCGGTTGACGTGACTGATGGCGCAAAAGTCTGGAGACTAACGGTTGTTACAGAGTCAGAGGTGCATCAGGGTCTAAGCGCACCACTCGACGGTTTGACGGCAGTCCCTGCACGATGATGTACACGACGGTGACGGTTTGCGGGACCGCAGCTGGTGCAATCTTCCGTCGCTGAGAAAAAAAAAGCGGATGGCCTTTTTGCAGCCGTTCGCTGGCAACAGGAGCCGAAGCCGTCGCGCGTACCAGGCTGCTTCCGGACGACGATAATTAATAAGACGGTGGCTGTGATATTGGGTTGCGCCCTCGTCCTACGTCACAGACCGGGGAATACAGACAGCCATCCATGGCCTCGTGCCCAGTGGTGTGTGCCCACCGCCCGCAGCGGGGCTAGACGGATACACGACATGCGGAATGCCGTCTGCGGACGACCATGTCAACACCACCAACGCGTGCTTCGATCGGAATACACTTTTTGGCCCCGGGCTTGTTTCGCATGCTGCCTGGGGATCGTATTGATCTGCACACACTTGCCTCGAGGTTTCATTTTCTTGCTGCTCGCTTAGTCGGCCTCGATATTGCAGACTACACCTGCGCACACCGCACAGAACGGACAGCTGGAGGACCTGTGGCAAAAGGATTGCGCGTGCTGGTCAAGAGGCTCCAGGGCTTATCGCTGTTGGGTGCAGGCCGCCAGGCAACAAGAGGCGACGAGGCGAATTCTGGCGCTGCCTACGGCTGCCGAGACGGCGTGTGTGGTCTATGGCGCATCCAGACGGCTTGGGCAACCCTTACAAACGCCGTGTTTCTGGGGGAGGCTGCTATTTTCAGCGCGTTCGTCGTCGGCAATAATCAGTGACACACAGGTTGGTTGCACGCGGTTACGCCCGCTCTAATGCCAGCTGGCTCGCCCGTCGACAGGCCGTCCAGAACACGCCGGCACGTCATTCCCAGTCGTTAGCCCCGCCGTTATTATGCATCGAGACCATCGCGATCGGCAAGACCCTGAATCCCCGACCCCTGCAGTTGCACACACACACACACGCACACACTTTCGCTCTCTCGCGGGTGCCCACCTGCTCATCTTATTATTGCGCTCGCGCCCTGGATGACCTTAAAAACCTTTCACTGCCCTTGCATATCCTGCCTTTGTCCCTGCTCCTCGGCTCAACTCGTCTTACCATCCCTTGATCCATTCGCTCGTCACAGCCCTCCGCTGCCACACTTCATTTCCCTTCCTCGTTCCTACCTACCATCTTGGTCAATCAATCCCGGACAACGCCACCCTGGATTCTGGAACGTCCTCCGCCCTCGTTCCCTAGTGGTAAACGCGTGGACCCTTTTTCCCTTGGAAGGTGGATCATATTATCAATCCAAGTATATACCATTCAGGTAGACCTATATAGATCCACACGCCTCCCCCCCACCCACACTACCTTCTTCACAACCACCCACCCATACCACTACATTCAACCACAAACTCCCACCACCACTACAATGGCATCCCGCTTCGTCGAGAACCTCGAAGAGGTCCCCATCAGCCACCCACATCTCAACGTCTCTCTGGACGACATCCTCGCAGAGGAACGCCGCAAGAGGTCTTCATCCCAATCATCAGGCAGTTCAGAACCTCGCCGCTCAGGAAGCACCTCTGCCGCCATGATGCCAACCTCGCCCACCACCGAAAGCAAAATCAAACGGGCTTTCACCATCGGCGGCAAAAAAGGTCGTCGCTCAACATGAGCGACCACAGCCTAATGCGTTCCCCCTTGCATGAACGCCCTACCTTTACTCTGCTCACAAACCCCATCATGCAACAATGGTTATACTACCATGACGGTTCTGTATGCGCGCCACATGCTCTCGACCAAGTGTTGGAAGAGAACTACTAGTCGCACACCTGACATACCATGGTCCCGTCATTTCTCCTCCCCCTATTGGCTCTAGCCAGCAAAAAACGTCTGGGAACGTCATCAATCCCGCCCACTCCCGCGAAGGTCGGCTGCCTTGCCCCACCTGTACTACAATCTCCAACCCCGCTCCAGTTAAGGCAACTTTCCTTATCTGAATGAGAGAAGCCTGGCAAAGTCCTCGGCTACGCATCGTGTCTCGATTAGGAAAGTAATCAGGAGGACGGTAGCCGAGGAAGGGGTAATGTGGGACGTTTTTTTGTTTTCGCAACATTTATTCTTTCCCTCTGAATAGATGAAAGAGGCAAAAAAAGTCTTACGATTCTTGCAATATACGTACATGGCTTAGAAACATGTATTGAATATTATTTATTTTATTCTTGACTCTCCAATGATTGAAACTTGCTTTTCGGTTTGCCGCCTCGCTGTGATGTGTGATGTGCCAATGCCAGCAACTGACATCACCCGCCCAAATGTCCACCTAGTTCCAGAAAACCCACGTCCGCAGGCAACAGGCACCCTTTTACTGTCTGGTCAACACCACCGAAACGTCATCAATATCCAACCCCCAGCTGATCCTTGCTTCCATCTCAATCCGACGATGCACTACCGTTCTAGTACTCATACTATATCGTCTTCTCGCCTTGGACACTGGCGCGTAGCTGCCAATAAGGTAAAAACCCTTGGTGCTTCAACAGGTATTTCGCATATGATAGTCTGTGCGGATAAGTCATGTATGCTTGTTGCTGGGAGAGATGTCGATTTGCTAGGGGGAATAGGTGGAGATTGGGTGTTGTATGTAAAGGATTGCTTGTTTGAGGAGGGAGTAGGAGGGAGTGGGGGGGGGGGGGGGGTAGAGAATCAATGTAACCGACTTGATTGATCGAGGACTAGTCTGCACAAAAGTCTTTTCAACACTGGATCCGACTACGTCTAGCGGAACCCAACATTAGCGTCCCAGTGCGGCCTTGTGCCGTCACAAAAGAACGGCAGTTATGCAGCTCGACCAAACATGGCTCTAAAAGTCACAAAAGAGTTACTGGTGGCTTATCCCATGCATTTATAGTCGTGTATATCAACAAGCCCTCGCCAACAAGCGGCTCCCTAGTCCGTGGTATCTCATATCAAATCGTCATGCCCATATCGTCCGTCTCTCGCTCCTCAGGTCCAGTCCAGCGCTTATTTCTTGCCAGACTTCTTGATACCCTGGGATCCCGTGTTGAGCGGGCCCTTGCCCTTTCCGACGGTCTTAGCAAGTTCCTCGCGTGCCTTCTTGTCTGTATATATTGTTAGTCTATTTGTCCATAGGCTGACTTTTGCGTGTGTGGTGGTGGCGCTTCAGAAAGCGAACGCCCGGGTAGAAGGGGATAGATGTTGGGTAACGTACCGGCAGCGAGCTTGTTCTTGTATGCGATGTCGTCCTCGTCGAGCTCGGCAGCCTTCTTCTTGGGCTTCTTGTTGTGAATAGGGTTGGTACCCGCTGAGTTGCCGCGTTAGCCTTGTGCGGGAAATATAACGACGTTTGCTCGACCCCGCATCGTTTGTGCGCAGAGGCTTTGGTGTTTACGTACCTCCCTGTCCTGAAGGCATCTTGAGTGTAGGGTGTGTTACGAGGTAGATTTTCGGGCGAAAAGTTGGAGTGGAAAGTATTCACTGGAGGCGTGGAAAACGAGGGTTGGTTGCGGGCGGTGAGAAAGGGTCTCGGTCTCGAAGCCTAGGAAAAGTGGGATGGTCTGCACCGCCACCTTTTCGTGGCTCATAGTCACGTGATTTACTATCTACCTGGGATGAATACATCTTAGCGCTGACCGACTTGTTGGTTGTAAGTATATCTCAACTGGACTACAACATATTGCGCAATGTATGTACTCAACCAGCCACTCAATCCTACCTGTGTTACTGTGCTCGTGTTACTTTGATCCCTCCGAGGACCTATACGCGACGTATGTATTGGCACTTGCTGGTTTCAGTATGGGTCAACGCGCTCCATCACGCCAGTCCACACGGCTCCACCGCTGGCTATCAAGTCATACTCCATAGCATGAATCATGGAGCTTTTACAATTCAGCCCTATTGTCACGTCTATGATCTCGTTAAGCGCCTTTGCAACAGCCGAGACAGCAACGCTTAAGGGGCACTAAACTCAAACACTGACAAGCACCATGCTGGCAATCCCGAAGTTCTGTCGAGGTGAAAACAAGACAGCCCAGCCTGGAGCCAAAAGCTTCCTGCAGCCGCAATTTCCTTGAGTCTAGGCTTGGCCTGCTTGCGGTGAAGCAACTACTACTCATTTGCGACTAAACAGCCGACAATCTTGACCACTCCGAGGTTAGAGCAAGCACTGATCGCTCTGTCGGCTCAATCCGCGCTGCAAATCCCCGAAAACAACGGCGCTTCAACGCTTTGTCACATGGTGCTCATTCGTGGAAAATCACCTGCGATGCCACCCCCAATCCGCCAAAGTGGATCGAGTCTCCTTGTTACGAGCAAACTATTGAGCCTCGAGGTTCGCCCCCAGATTCACTAAATACGGTATGATGGGGTTGAAGGAGCTGAGCGTAGATGCTTTTGGGCACTAGAGCAAGTTGTTGAAGCTTTCCAAGCGAGGTGATTCGTGGCGATATGGGGTTCCCGGAGTAGCGGCAGACTACGAAGATTAGGTATGTTGGTACCAGCGTTCCCGAGCCCATGGGGTTTTATGGGCCTTACTCTATTCAATGATAGCTATTCCCCTATGGGCAGATATGAACGTGCCATGTATGTATATATGGCCAACCCAGTCTCCCCTGTTTGCTCTCCAGTCCTGAGCTCCACGGATCAACCGCTGTATACTCTGCGGAATTCGAGCCGGACACACCTTTATCGATTGTTTTATTTGTAACGGTGTTTCGAGAGGTAGATCCAAAGAGTCAACGTCAAGATGGTTTCCGCAACAAGAGCGTACAACTGGTACATCTCGCTCGTTGCTGCATCATGCATGGTTCTCTACGGTTACGATGCGTCTGTTTTCAACGCGCTTCAAAATTCCGACAATTGGAAGGCCTATTTCAATAAGCCGGGGCCTAATATCATTGGGGCAATCAATACCTCCTATACAGTTGGAGCTGTTGTAGCAGGATTCTTCATGGTGAGATATTATTCAGCGGAGAATAACATCAAGTATACTAACGTCTCATGTAGGGCGGCCCTCTTGCAGATTTTGCCGGTCGAAGAATGGGTATGGCTGCTGGGGCGGTATGTGTCATTATCGCAACGTTGATGCAAACATTCGCGCCCCGTGGCCAAATTGGTGTCTTCATCGTCGGTCGCGTCCTCATCGGTATTGGGCAAGGTCTTGCGCTCACAGCTGGATCCATCTTTATTTCTGAAGTGTGTCCGTCTGAGATTCGAGGCAAGATCATGTCTTTCTGGCAAATGTTCTACTCGGTTGGCTCCTTCATCGCCTATTGGATCAGTTTCGGCACGTCCAAGAACCCGAAGAAGCTTGGTGAATGGGACTGGAAGATTGTTGTCATCTTCCAGATGCTCGTTCCCATCATCATTCTGTCTCAAGTCTTCTTCATCCCAGAGTCGCCTCGCTGGTACGTGCAGAAGAGCCGCGACTACGAAAAAGCTCGTCAGTCGCTCCGTCGCATCCGCGATACCGAAGAGGAGGTCGAAGTCGAAATCACGACTATCCGAGAGGCCATTGAATTCGAAGCCGAATCTATCTCCTCCGGATATTCTGCTCTCTGGAAAGACAAGTCAATCAGGAAACGCATGTACATTGCCATGATTGTAAACGGCGGCCAGCAAATCACTGGTCAAGGCACCCTCAACACCTACAGCTCAATCATCTACAGGAAGGTTTTCGAAAGCACAGACACAATCTCGCTCATCAACGCGCTCAACGCCACTTTCAGCATCCTCTTCACTCTCAACGCAACATGGACTGTCGACCGCTTCGGCCGCAAGTTCCTCTTCATCGTCGGTGGCATCGGTATGGGCGCTTGCATGTTAATCGCCGCGACCGTCGAAACTCAAACACCGTCGCTCCCCAACGGTGCAAAGTCACAGCCGGTCGGCATATCCATCGTCTTTATCATGTTCCTGTTCGCCTTTTTCTGTAAGTTCCTCGTCACCTCCCCTCAAACCCCAACTCGTACTAATAACACACAACAGACAAACCCTCCTGGGGCGCAACCGTCTGGATCTTCACCGCCGAAATCTTCTCCATGAACGTACGCGCGCAAGCTGTAGGCATGTGCTCGCAAACCCAAAACGTCGTCAACTCCATTGTCCAGCAGTTCTTCCCCATTTTCCTCAAAAATGAAGGATTTTACGCTTTCTACATGTTTGCTGCTATCAACATCCTGCTTGCGGCTTTTACGTGGTTCTTTATCCCGGAGACGAAGCAGGTTAGTCTGGAGGAGATGGATGCTCTGTTTGGCGGGAAGAACCACGTGGCAGAGGGTGCGGTGATTGAAAAGGCTGAGGAAAGGGGGGAGAGCGTGGGCGGTGAGAGTGTCGGGGAGAAGGGGGCAACGGATAGAGTTGAGAGGGTTTGATATGGGTAATGTAGGATTCGTGGAGGGGCACTTTGGTACGAGAGTGTAGCCAATATCCCAGGCTGCATTACGACCTTCTTGCAGCCAAACCATGGTTCTGGCTGTCATGACACTTATCTTTCAACGTGTTTATGAAATTAATCTACTACATGTATCAAAGAGCATCTAAAGTCAACTATCTAATGAACAACGTCAAAACATGGCATTCATCTTCAGCTGCTTCCCTAGCCTCTTAGTCAAACGATACCAACCAGCAGTCAAAATGTCCACTACCACAACAACTAAACCCTCCACGACGGTCAAACCCACTACTATCATAGAGCCCACGACCATAATCAAACCCACCACTATTGTCGAACCCACAACTACCATCATCATACCCACAGCTACAATCATCAACCCCTTATCTCAATACTCCCCTTCATCTCCAAACAAACCACACTCTCTCAACAGCAACTACTCAACAGCCATATACCTCTCCTCATCCCTAATCCCGCGCGCCAACGACACAGCAACCCACCACATAAACTCATACTGGGACCCCACGCCCACACGCCCCATGCGGAT
Source organism: Bipolaris bicolor (assembly GCA_026262445.1). Taxonomy (NCBI): domain Eukaryota; kingdom Fungi; phylum Ascomycota; class Dothideomycetes; order Pleosporales; family Pleosporaceae; genus Bipolaris; species Bipolaris bicolor. The sequence continues at coordinate 440,181 of JAODYD010000018.1, forward strand.
CCCATACAACCGCTCTTTCACCCCTTGCATCTTCTCCTGTTGCTCTTTCTCCTTTAAAAACACACTGCCTTACCTACCACACCCACCCAAGGCACCGGTGCACCACCGGAAAGACAACGTGAAGGACTACTGTGCAGAGGGGGCACGGGGGTGGGATGGGTTCAGGAGGCAGCGGGTGGAAGATGGGGAGAAGGAGATAGGGAGGGTGGATTGGACGTGGGTGGGCAAAGGTGGGAGGGTGGTGGAGAGAGAGGAGGTTTCGTGGGTTTCTTTGGGGTTTGATGTCGTGGAGAGGGGGGTGTGGTGTCAGCGTGAGGGGGAGGAGCAGGAGGAGCAGGAGGATGAGGTAGAGGTAGTAGTAGTAGAAGAAAAAGAGGATGATAATGACAAGGAAAAGAATAAGGACAAGGACAAGGAGGAAGAGGAGATGATGAAGATGATAGATGAATACTTGGAGACAAGAGTCTTCTTTAGATAACAACACTACATTGATTTGGCAAGTACACGATTGGTGACATATTCTGTATGTTTTCTACATTCTATGCTAGTGACTGTAGGATAATTCGGTGACATTTCCATGAAGTGATGCATGATTCAAGCCCCACGTGGCGGGATAATAGCATTATGGTATGTCAAAGTTCTCTTTCTAGTATAGGAGAGAATGCAAATGTTGTTTCCTCTAAGTTTGGTAGCTGCTGTTTTGACAGCTCTGTTTGGTTATGTTGTACCGTCTCATTCAAGACTCTTTACAACCAATGAGATCATGCTACCAAGTAACTAGGCTGAAGAGGCTGGTCGGGGCATGACAAGAGAACCAATAGGATGAAGAAAGTGTAAATGCTTACTACACGCATGGGAATGTGGGTATAGAAGATTGGGTCTAGTCATGCACTACTAGGCGTTGGGCCAGGAAAGAGGCATTTACAGCCCATCCCTGACTCAAGAGCCCACATCCATGGATCCGGATACCCCGGACCCATCTCCACTGGATAGAAAGGCCCATGGCCATGGATGTGATAGCCGCGACCCGCCTTCACCAGGCAGAAGAGATGCACGTCAGATGGATCTGCATTAGTCCAAGGCTGGCATGCTGTCTGAACACTTTGATTCTATGATGTGCTTGTTTCGTGCTACATATTAAGTTGTTGTCTGGATTACTGTTTCCTCAACTTATTCAACGCTGCCATGACGCCCTCGCTCATATTATCATCAGGTTGTTTCCTCTTCGCTGGCGTTGCCACTGCTGGTTGGGCCTGGTTGGCCTCCAGCTCGCGCATTGCCTGCTCGTCGTCTTCATTTATATCTTCGGCAAGACGGTGATCAGGCCGCTTGTCGGCATCCGATGCAGACGTCGCAAAAGGAGCAGATCTCTCCAGCTCCTTTGCAAGAGGTACGGCGTCGTCGATCCTTTGACGTGCTGTGTCACCAGCAACTGCCGCACTTTGTGCCTGGTCTTCACCTTCTGTTACGGTTGGTGGGTCGTTGGCTTCCTGGACAAGGCCGCCCCGCCTTGCGGCCTTTTGCACCCTAAACGGCTCTCGAACAGCATTGCACCATCGCTGGACTTTCTTGTCACCCCAACCTGCGATCAAGCCGATTTCCTCTGGGGCAGCGTTGATTGCAGTGCGGATGCTTCCAAAGTTGGAGACTAGGCCTACAGCGTCTGTTTTGTTGATGCTGCGGGGCACCGTGATGAAGTCGACCATGTTCTCGGCGTAGGAGCCTGCCTGCTGAGCGCGGATACTGGTCGGGGCTGCATTCTCAAACGTCTTGAAGAGCTCGAGATAGCGGCCGGCCTCCTGGGCGCTCCAGCACAGCATGACAGTGACGTTGTTGACCAGCGACGTCTTTGACAGCTCTCGCAGGGGGTCTTCATGGTTTTCAATGTCGACCATGGTCAGCAGGATGCGCAGCGTGTACTGGCCCTTGAGATCGCGGATGCGGTTGTAGATGTACTCGGGGTGCAGGCGGTGGTACTTTAGGGACAGGAACAGGGCACACGTGGTAGCGCCGACGACATAGTCGGGGGCGATGTCTGAATACTCCCAGGCAACGGCGCGCACATTGTTCAGGATGGGGTTGCCCTTTTGACGGGGCGAGACCAAGATGGAGCTGGGCGCAGATCGTGAGGGCAGTGCCTGGGGCTTCGGCTGCTGGACCTTGGGCAGGTTACTAGGCGCGGGCGGATTGGCAGGCCCGGGGCGGGAGGTTTGCGCAGCAGCATGTGCATTTGCTGGGGGGGCCGGGCCAGAGCCATGAGCACGCGGGCGGTTGTCGTGCATGTTGGCCAGGACAAAAGGGCAGCACACACAAGTGCAAGCAGAAGCAGCAGCAGCGCAGCTACGGCCGCGACATGGAGTTGTGAGCCGGTGCCTGGATCCCAGGTGTTTCGCAAACGGGCGATGGGAGGGTGACACACCCTAGCACCTGGACGCGGTTTTGGATCGCGGCCGCGTGAACCGGGCGTGGGCGGTCACGTGCACGCTCACAGCGCAGCGCTCAGCCCAAACCGCCGGTGCACCCCATCGTCTCCTTCGCATCTTCACATCTCCCGCCGACCAACGACCCTCCTTGACCCACCGCCACCAGCACCACCAGCACCCCCAACCCCATCACGCCCTGCACATCGCCGCCATCTCTCGCCCATCCCCGCCCTCGCATGCGCTTTACTGAGTAGAGCGCCCTCCTTTGCTGCCGCGGTCGACCCGCGCAGAGGCCGCCAAGCGCTTTCAACCAGCCCGACCTCCCGCCTCCACTCTCGCTCTCCTTCACCCGCGCTCCCTCTCCGCCGCCCGCCTGCGCTGCCGAGCCCTCGTTCCACGTCCGAACCTCGTGAAGCGGCCTCTATGTCGGATCACAGCGCCAAACGCCAACGCCTGGACTCGATCGGAAGATTCTCACCCGCCAGCCCGCCCTTTGACGTCGCTGCCAAGGCGAGCGGCCAGACGACAAAGACGCTCCCCCATCCGCGCACACCCACCTCACCACCCTACTCGATGAATTCGCAATCCAATGGAGGCTTTTCCACGACAAACACCACGACGTCGTCGGACCGCTCCCCGCAATCCTCAGTCCCCATGGCCCACTCGCTCTCCCAGTCGGTCGCATCGGCATCCAGCCTGCACCCCTTTCCCACCCCGGCCAGCACTGCCGGCTTCCTGTCCAGCGCCAATGTCGATAGCGACGGCGATGCGACGATGGAAGAGAGCGCTGACGATGACACCCTTCGCTCGCGCTGCCACAGGCTATCCAACCACAACCGGCAGGCCCAGTCACCCTACACGCCCGACGGCCGACTCAAGGCCGCCCAAGGAATCAGCGGCTCCCAATTATTCAAACTCAACACGGACCGGATCGAAAAGTCGAGGCCGCACGCCTCGCAAAATCTGATTCGTCTGTACAGGCTCGAGCCACTCGCCAGCTCCGTAGCCCGCAATGACCCGGTAACAGGCGAGAAGATTAACAAGCTTCGCAAGTCCTACGAGGGTCACATCAAGCAGATGCAGATTGCCGGCAAGCCAAAAGCAACAAAAATGGATGGCGTTTTTCGCGATCTGCTGATGCTGCCAGAAGAGATTTGGTTGCCCAACCACGTGCAGAACCGAGAGGCCGACAAAACCGCCCTGACACCAGATGGCACAGGTCTCACCCCAGATTTCAGCCAACTGCTCGATAGCGCATTTGCAGGCATGGGTCCTGGACCTCTTCCCAACGCAGATGCTGCCAAGTACAAGGCATATCTGGGTACTGATGACACAGTCAAGCCAAAAGCACAGGACGCACCACCACAGCGAACGACACCATATGCATCATCTGCGCCAACACCCAATAATCACATTAATAGGGGTCTAGTCAGGCCAGAACGATCAGGGTCGAAGCGTGCATATACTGATGCTGCATTCCAAGGCTACGGTGAAGGCTTTGGAGACGACTATGCAGACTCGACCGGAGGCGAAGACACACCAGGAGGGAGCCTGGCAAACAAGAGACGGAAGCTGCAATTCGAGCGAACGTCGCATTCGGTGGAAGTAGGCGGCGCACGACGATAGTAACGTCGACATTTTCTTTCGCACTCATCAGTTTACACAGCATCGGGGGTTTCCGGCTCTCTCCATAATCGGCGTTTTACAGGAAAATTTCGGGTTTACGAAAGCAGCAGGGGTGATATCGAGGGTTGTGCACCAGGCGGGAGAAACCGTCCATCATTCACATCTTCATCACTATCACCAACACCGGTACCAGCACCCCTATACACCAACAATAACAACTAAACATCACAACAACAACAACAATAACCCACCATTTCCTATTGGCATAATGCGCAGCGAAAAAACGATCGATCGAACGAGGCGAAGCAAACGGTATGACGATCATGATATTCCTATACCTACTTTACATTTCATACATGGGAGGGGAGAACCAGATTGGGGCGCCAGGATGTCGACTTTGAGTCTAGTTTGGTCTTCCTTTTTGCTTGTTTTTTGTGTCTTTTTGTTTGCTGCGCGTGCGCGTGCGTGTGAGAGGAGTGTGTACGTATGGGAAAGCTTTTTGTTTTACCAGCGGGAAGGAGGCAGGGGTGAGGGGAAACTGCTTCATCATTTCCCCTCTTACCCCCTTTATTTCTCTTCCTTCCCGCTCGCTGTTTTCCGCTTTCCTACCCACCTACCCCCGGCAAAACCACCTCTTCAGGGTTTTCTTTCCTCCGACGCAGAACAAGCCAAAGGGCAAGGGTTTTTTTACACCCACAACACCACCAAATAACCTACTTCGACATTGTGCATATTTTGGGAAAAGAAAAAAGGGGGAAGCAACTCAACCTTTTTTTAATACCCTCATGATACCCTTGGGAATGTCACGGCAAGCAAATTAAACAAATTACTGTTTTTTTGTTCTAATGTGCCTTTCCTTATATCCTAAGTTTTTAGAAAAATGATATCAAACTAAGTCAAAAAAAACTATGCTACTTTCCCTTTTGAAAATGTGTGAAAAGAATGAGAAGAAGAACAAATGTTAAAAAAACAAGTCTCAACGTGTTTGAAGCCGGCTTGGTATGTTGTGTGAACATGGATGATACAAGTTTCATAGGAACCAGTCAGATTGTTTCTTTTCGTCCTTGTTTTCTTCTTGGAAAACAGTTCTTTCCTTGTTTTTTTTTTTCGTGCGGAGCGGAATGCGACAGGAACAAAGGGCAAAAAGGAAAGGTGGAGGCGGTTCAAGACTCAGGTACCCGATACACGTGTGTGCTGCTGGAAGATGACCAGTTGGAAAAAAAAGTACTACATGTGATATCAAAGTCATCAGAACAATTCTTGTATAAAGTATTCACACACTGGGGAAATGTAGATGCGATTCAAAATGTCCGTTCTGTACAAAAAGTATTCCTACATTTCCATTTCCATTTCGGACCAAACATACATGTACAGCATAAAGTGCCATCTTACTCCTTCTTCTCCTCGGGCCCCTTCTCCTTCTCCTCCATCATATCCATCCGTCTCGCTTCAACAGTAAAGTAGAGACTCTTGCTCGCGCCCTCGAGCGCATTGGTAAGACTACCACCAATACCCTGCAGCATGTGGACGAGCTGTGCCCTGAGACCGTCAAGGCCGCCGCCGATACCGCCAACCCACTTGGCACCCTCGACATCAAACACCTTGCCCTCGACTCGTGCACCCAGCAGCATCAGCTTCTGCAGTCCGGCCTGCACTGCGGGCTCGTAGTAGTCTGGGTTCGCTTTGCGGCTTGGGGCGGGGAAGTCAGGTTTGGAGGGAGAGAGGATGGAGAGGACCGCTTTGAGGTATTCGGGTGATACGGCAGGGAAGGCAACAACGGCGATGGGCCCGGCGAGGAGAGGCTCCAGTTCTAGCTTTAGTTTGCGGTTGTTGGCTATTTCGTGGGCTCGTCTTGACAGGCCGTGTGTGAAGCGCTCGTCATCGGCTTGGTTGCTGGTCTGCGGTATCTGCGCGCTGGTCGCTGTGCGAGGGTCGGTAGGATGTTGTGCGTGGTCCAGAGTGGCTTCTTCTGGGTGGAAGAACTCAACTACCCTCAATGCGCTTGCGAAGATGTTGGTTTGCACGACTTGCATCTTGATTTCATCGGCTAGCGATTCCTTGCCATTGGCTGCTCGCTGCGCATCTAGCTTCCTCAGCGCAATGGCGAGCTCTCGTCGTATGCTCATCCATTCCACAGCCTTGACATTGTTGTGTTGGAAAATTAGGATCAAGGGCGACGACTTGAGTAGCGATTGGTATTGTCGGTGCAATTGTGTCTTGCGGACCTCCGGAGGCTTATGAGAGGGTGGCTGAGTGGGCGGGTACCGTAGCACTGGCGCTGTGGCTTTGTATGTCTGCTGGATTGGCGGGGCGGGGGTAGTTGCTGAGGCTGCGGCAACCGAGGCGTAGGTTGCGATTGCGGGAAGAGAGATGATGTGGTTGGGGCGTGAGGTGCAGGCGCAGAGGGCCCGTGGCCGTATACGTATCCGTGGAGGCATTCTGACACTGTTAATGTTTGTATGAGGAGAGATTGTCTCTACAGGCGGGGTTCAGCACTTACATGGGCTGTGGTCGTGTCGCAATGGATGTCGAGTTGTTTGTCCAGATATTTCCATGCCTTCAGGTTCGGAGGTGGTCCGTGCTTGGCATCTCACGACGGCGGCTCTTAGCAGTTGCAGGTTATCTTTGAAGTACATTCAAACTTGCTGTACTTCTAGTGTCTAACGTCATAACCAAGGGTTTCCAATTTTTGTTACATCTTCACTTAGGCTAGTTCCTCAGCCGTGCGGGCATGGCGACTCAAATGTGGAAAACTCTACGGCAACCCCGAATATCGAGAACACTAATTCAGAGTTGCCGCAACACTAGATACATAACTGTAAGATATTTTGCGTATCATAGGTTTCAAATATATTCAAACTGATCATTATCTCAGACCGATTCGAGAAATCGACTATCTAAATTCTGGGCACCAACTGGCGGAATCGCACCACAATATGGGGAGCAGGGCAAGCAAGCTTCCGTGTTTTATTCGAAACATCTATTGACGAAATCATAAGACGAGTCGCATTCTTTGCTTATACGCAGCGGCTTTCTGCGCCAGGTACATCTCACCGTCCCGCCCCCCATCACCAGACCCCAACTCATCACGTGCAGGCACATTCAGGAGTCTTTCATCTTCTGCCACTAGGTCTACGTGTGCAAAACAAACTTGAAGCACTTATAGACAAGCATATGGGTTCTATAGGCGCTTCGAAACTTTCACTCTCTACTATTACCACTGAAACATTATGGCGGCAATCCGGCCGGTATTCCGCAAACTCAGAACTCCTTCGCATCAAAGACAGGAAAGAATCCGGGTTTCTACTTTCTCCGACTCATGAAGAAGAGATCACAGCTCTTGTTGCTAGTATGGTACATTCGTACAAGGATCTGCCGTTGAGACTGTATCAGATAGGCCGTAAGTACCGCGACGAACGACGGCCGAGACAGGGATTACTTCGAGCAAAAGAATTCATGATGAAGGATTTGTACACATTTGACCACTCGACGGAAGCCGCTCTGAAGACTTACGAATCTGTTCGAGAAGCATACAATAACCTCTTCAACGAACTCAAGCTTCCCTATCTAGTTGCAGATGCCGACTCTGGAAACATGGGCGGCAAACTAAGTCATGAGTATCACTTTGTATCGCCAAAAGGCGAGGACAACGTATGGTCGTGTAACTCGTGCGATTATGTCGCAAATGAGGAGCTCGTAGAGAAGAAGACCGATAGCACGCCAAGTACCGAGGATACGATCACATTCACAGGCATAAGTATAGATAAGAAGACGACAATCAACATCCATATCCCACGACCTTCTGATCTAGGAGTAAGCGATACAGGATCCTGGGACACGGCCCCCGCATTCATCAACTTCCACGCCGTTAAAAAAGCTTTACCCGCAGACCTAGACATGGACACTGGAATCGAATCCTCGGCCCTCTCGGCCCTCCTCCCCAAAGCAACCAACACCATTGACATACACGATCGCTCTCTACCCTCCAACTCCTCAAATATCGATCTCACAATCACTAAACCCGGCGACTCCTGCCCGCGCTGCACTCAAGGCAAACTCGACGTCCAAAAAGCCATAGAAATAGGCCACACCTTCCACCTCGGCACGCGCTATAGCACCCCCTTAAACGCCGTCGTTGCACTCCCCGACCAATCCCTCTCCTCTCCCATCCAAATGGGCTGCCACGGCATTGGCGTATCCCGAATAATCGGTGCAGTAGCATCGCTCCTATCTGACGCCAAAGGATTGTCCTGGCCCCGTGCCATTGCTCCCTACGAAGTCGTTGTGCTGAGCTCCCCGGCAGCAGAGGAAAAAGACGTGCATGGCGTTTACGACATGTTGGCTGGAAGGGGCGGGGAGGGGACAGTGGATGTAGTGCTAGATGATCGTTCTGGCAAGAATCTCGGGTGGAAAATGAAGGATGTGGATTTGATTGGGTATCCGGTTGTTGTTGTGCTGGGCAAGCGCTGGAAGGAGAGTAGGGAGGTGGAGGTGCAGTGTAGGAGGTTGGGGGTTGTGAGGAATGTTGGGGTGGAGGGGCTTAGAGATGAGGTTGTGGGGTTGTTGGATCAATTGTAAAAACGGGGTGTATGGAAATGTATAGTTTGTGTGCGTACATGTGTTCTATATGTATTTTCTTTTGAAGAAGTGTTTGAGGTAAAGAGTTCTGATGTGATACGAGATCGACGGGTTGAGGTCATAGCTAACCCTGGTGCTAATCTGATCTACAATACCCGGTCTAGGGGCCTGATCGACACCCTTTTCCGAGGGTGCTGCTCGGCAGTGGGAGTTGGGGATTGAAATGCTGGTGATGTTAACGATATTCATTACGAGCCTCTGCAACTGCTCTGTGTATATGAGAAAAAGGTTATGAATGGGATGTCGTTATCAATAAGTGATCTTGGACACTGAAAATGCTGACTGGCAATCGCAACAAGTGTACTAATATGTATATCGTACAAATCACTAGACCTCCATTGTCGTGTTCATAAAACCCCTGATACATACACGCACTCCTTGCAAAGAAAGGATAATGATGAAAACAATATATGATACTCACCACACGTGAAACAAACCCATGACTGAGGTACCGTGAAAACACATGAACCAAGAGCAGCAAAGACCACCTCGCCCTCCTTTCCGCAACTCTACCGTAACTCAGATCCCACGCTCACGGATTCGCACGATATCTAGACTTCGGGCGAGACGGAAAAGTTGATGTTCCATACTCTGTAGGAAGGGTCTGATACCGAACTAGAGTTTTTCTTGGTTTCCGCATGCTCCAAGTCCGAGGAGGGGCTTCTGATGATGTCTTGCCTTGGCGTGGGGGCATAGTCTTCCAAACTAAGCCACCAACTTTAGTACTCGGTTGAGGTCTATATGAGGGCCTCCTTGTCAAACGCTGTGGAACCCGTTCTGCAGTTTTGTTGTTGATTTCCCATGCGGCAGTGTGAAATTCGCTGATGTTTCGCTCTAGATCCTCTACGCTCTCCACAGTTTTCCCTAAATGCTCAACGGTCTCCGAAAATTCTTTGATTTCCTTCCGATGCCTGTTGTGAGCAGGTGTCAATCTTTTCTTTTCTTGTTTTTGTCCTTGGCCTTGCTCTTTTGTAAGATTGGTTTCTTCTTTTGCAAGTGTTGAGATCGTAGGTTTTTCAACCTCCAGAGATACCGCTGGCTCGGCTTTTTGTAACAGAGCCCAATTCTGACGAGCAGCCAATTCTTTCCGTTCGGCAGGTAAACTGTTTTCCAGGGATTTTTGCAACATATCTTCGTACATGGCCAGTGTATCAGCTGGTTCGCCTTGGCGTTCGAGAGTCCTTGTCTTTTGCAATGCGTTCTTCCATGCGACGAACTTGAGACCGAACTCCTTGTTGGACCATATTCCTATATTTCTCGTTCTTGATGTGTGATGTTGCTTGATAACTTCGTTGTACTCGTCTATGAGAGCTATGATAGTAGGATTGCTATCCCTCGGCAGTACCGAATCAGCTGGTATTGCCGAGGACTTTTTTGAAGCTGAGATAGCCAATTTTGGTATACCATCTGTGCTTTCTTCACTCAAAAAGAGGCAATTCAGTGAATCTGACTGCTCTTCCGTTTTTTCTGGAGCGCCATCTTGTGCAGACTCGTCGGGTGGCGGATTCTCGTTCTTCAAAAGTACCTCGTTAGCTAGTATATACTGAAACAATATCAAGTATTCAGCAGTTGGTTGGCTTCGCAACTGCTTCATATGCACTTACGACTGGATCCAAATAGTCAGTGGTCCTCGGACCAATAGCAAGCTCCTCAGTTGACTGCTCGTCAATAATTCCATCAGAGTGATCCATCTCACTTTGCAACGCTAGTGCCGTATAGATCATAATTTTTGCTCTTTTCCTGATAGTTTCTTTGACTTGAGTGCAAACAGCAGAAATAGGAGCTTGGTCAACTTCTTTCGATAACTGCCTTGCATCAATTTTCAGCTTTGCAGCCTCTGTACGGAGAGCAGACTGCGCTTCGGGGCTGATGTTGGGCTTCGCCCGTGGCACACCTATGGTGAAGGGTTCGGCATCCCTCCAATGCTTCTGAAGTTCTTCTGCCTTGTGCTCCAAAGACTTGATTCTCTCCTCGAACAATTGCTCTTCCTCCCGATACACGATACATTGCTTGTCCCAGTCCTGTAGTTCAGGATGTGCTTCGGGTGGTGCCTTCAAGAATTCGTGTCTATCGAGTTCGACACTTTTGATAACGTGCTTTACCGTTTCGAGGTTACGATCAGAATCCACGTAGACAGCGCCGAGTATGGCTTCAAGGCTCTCAGCGCTTTGCCTCACTGATGCAGTAGACACCCCTTCGCCAATTAAGACTTCTCTGTCTATACTAAACTTATGGGCCTTATAGTGCAGCTTAGATGTTGATTCTATTGCGTGTTGGGCCTTCGCGTCTATAGGATGTGTAAGCTTAGATATGGTCTCACATGATGTTGGTAGAAGATCGCCTACAATGAGCTATCCGGAGTGTCAGTGTGAATTATATGAGCTACGTGTTAAACACACCTGGTGAGTATCCTGTACTATACCAGATATCACACAAAATCATGCTGAGTACTCGATCTCCCAGCAATGCCAGGCGATTGTTCGGTTTGACTTTATAAATCATCCCTTTGAAAAATAGAGGGTAGCTCAATGTGGTGACCTTCAATGCTTCTACGCATAACATTTTGTTTTTGAAGGTATACTGAATGCGCTCTTCGATGCGTCCGACCCTTGACACTGCCTCTAACATATCGTGGTGATATTGTGGCGGGGCTTCGCGCCATTCTAATTGCTGAGTTGCAAGTTTCAAATGTATTTCATCTTTTCTCTCGAAGAGATCTGGTATCCGGGATTTTGGCCCGAAGTGTTGTGGCGGCTCACTACTGCCCCATAAAAGCCTCCGTTGGGTACTGATGTAATCGGGGGCAGACTTGACCTGCCGTTTGTTCTGGAATTCCTGAAGATGCCATGGTGTGGAATAGGAACAACCAGGGAGCCTATAAGGAAGGCAGCGCCTCAAAGGCACAGATGGCCAACTGCCTTTGAAGATCATTGGAGACTTTCGAGAGGTCTATGTCATTAGAAACTGCAACAAGTGAGTGACATGAGTTCCTTGGCAGACAACGTTTTTATTGGATAGTAAAGAGTCCACAAAGGACGTACCGCCGCATCAGAGAAGCCCAAATCTCACAGGTCAATTACTCAGAGCCGGCCTTCAAGTCATACTTTTTTGACCGAGGCGAGATTGACTTTGCTAGTATTCTTCGCGCAGATGATGGTGGACTGATGCAACAGGTTAATGCAAGGGGTTGACCGAAATTTCCTCGGGTTTAGGTTGCACCCGCACGGACGACAGCGCATTTTCGCCACTTTACAAGAACACAGGTTTCTCGGTATTGACTTTCATCGCTGTGAACTTTGTATACGAACTCAGAAAATTGCAGTACTCTGGATCATTTTCTTTCCAGTTTTGACATTCATAATGCGGTTGGTTTGGTTAATGTTGTTAAATTCATGCCTCAAGTGCTTATGGGGTACCGACAACCACCAGTAACCACCTATCCCAGGGACTTCACTACTGTCTGAACCAACAAGATAATTCTCATGTGTGCCCTTCTCGATAGGAAAGAAAGTACGGCAAGCTGGAGGTCTCCGAATTTTTTACGTCGCCATGAAGAGCGCTTGCGAAAACCCAACGTTAGCGAGACTTCTATACGCCCAACCTCATCCCCTTTGTGTATTACATGTTGCAACTTGGTACATTTATGATTGGTCGTGAATATTTTTATCATTGAAGAGTGTAAAACATGACCTGACACAAACAATAAACCTTATCCTGCTTTTTCCAGCAACCATTACTCTCAGCCATCATACTACCCAGATTTATGTTGCCTGGTGTAGAAACTAGGGTATTTTCAGACTGTAGTATCGACATACAGTCTCTCACAAGCCTCTCAAGCACCCATGATACGAAAAAAACACAAAATGCCTCTTCTCCCAGCTCAAGAACCGACTGATCACCTCCCAAAGAAAAATCCCCAACCGCTATGCCCCGAACAATGCCAAATAGACGCCAATACATCGTGTAACATACCATTTCCTCGCCAAGCACCATCATCACACAATAATGTAACTGTACAACACACCCTATCTCCAAATATAGAACAAATCCTACACCTTCATCCGCTGTGACATCTCCGACCTCCCACCATCTCAAAGGAGTAATTCAACCCAAGCAAACGTATCCTCCACCTCCCACCACTCCCTTCACCAACAAAAAAAGCAACATGACGGACACGAACCCACACATATCATCATGGAATCAAACCAGCTCCAGAGACAGCCTCCACGCGCACAGCAGCACGGTTCATCTTGTTTCTCTGCTTCTCTGCTGGGCATTTGCGCGTTTTGAGTGGGGATTGGTTGAGCAGCGTAGTTCATTTGGGGGTAGTGCTGCCACTGGGCATTTGGACTTGGGTAAGGGTTCCATTGGTATGGTTGCTGGGGGTAGATTTGAGGAGTAGGCGGGTAGTATTGGGGGTGGTAAGTGATGGGTGGGTATAGTGAAGTCATTGTGACCAACAACTAGGTAGACAGGAAGCATATATGCGAGAGAGCGCTACCGAGCACGTGATGAGTGATTTGATTTTGGGGTGATGGATAATGTTCCATGGCATGATGCGTTTTTATGCCGAGCTGTTATTTTCAGCTGGTGGCTTCAGCTGAAGAGCAGCGTGTCGGCGCCAAGGAGACAAGAGACAGTATGTGTTGTACGACGTTGGCCTTGCATGTATCGGGTATGGTTTTTCTTGGAAGAATAAATTCATTTATATGAGTCATTAGAAATTTAAGTGTAGAAGAATAACATCGCCATCCTAGCTTGTAAAACCCAGCTTCATACAAAGCCACCAAGTTCACATCCGAGACATTTAGTATACAATCGCCCTCTGCTTAGCTGACCTGCGCGCTGGCTGAATACTCTGCGGGTTGCGGAAGACGTTGCGCGGGTCCACTGAAGCCTTGATGTGTTGTAGTTTGCTCACATTGTCGTCCCAGTAGTAGGTTGCACTGTTCGGGCCCAGTGCGGGATCGACATAGCCTGGGTACACGCCTTGATCGCGGTCTGCTCGCGAGTTGATGACGACGTCGTTGATACCGTTGAGGTAGGCACGACTCGTGTCGTTGAGCTGGATACTGTTAGGGAAGCTGTCTACAGTGTGAAACGATGTGGGATGAACTTACCCTGCCCATTAGGTTGACGGCATACGCTTGGTGAAAGAACAGCGCATCGCGGTGTCCATACGCAGTTGCATCTTCCGCAACGTCGTTAACGGCGCCACCCGCAAGGTCCCAGACCATAAAGAAAAGCGCACCGGCCTTGTCTGTCGTGTCAATGTAGTTGAAGACCTTGTCAACCGTAGCATCTGACATCAGATCTTTCTGTGTATAGGCAAGGGTTTTGGCATAGAAGTGAGCTGGGGTGTTGCCAACAATTTGCAATGCGACCTGCTGTGCCCAGTGACCGACAGCACCGGACCAATCCTTCATCTCAATGGAGCTGTTGCTTTGGCTTGTTTGAAGACGGGAAGGGAGGTTCAGGCTGTCGTACTCTGCCTGGCTACCAAAATAGGTACCAGTGATGATGGCGCCAATAGGTCCAGCAATAATGTACTGGCTGGAAAACTTTCTCGAAAGATGAGGATCAGAGATCAACTTCTGCCACCTCTTGAAAAGATCTGCCTTTGATTGTGTTGAGCCACCTGCGAAAGTGTAAGTGTAAATGATAGCGCTGCTAGGTGCTGCTTGAGTCCGAAGTTTGAATTCAGTGACGATACCAAAGCTGGCGCCAGCTCCCTTCATGGCGAAGAAGAGATCCGGGTGTTGTTTATCCGAGGCACGCACGATAGTTGAGTTGGCTAGAACGACCTCGACTTCCTCAACATGGTCGAGAAGAGCACCCCACATGCGAGAACCTGGTCCAAGTCCGCCGATAGTTGCGTGTCCTCCGACACCGACTTGTGGGCATGTTCCATAGGCCATGGCACGGCCACCATTCTCGCCGAGTCGCTTGGTGAGGTCACCAAGACGGGTTCCGCTACCAACAGTAGCTTGATAGGTAGAATTATCGATGGAGAACTTCTGAAAGTACTTCAAGTCGACGACAACAGCACCGTCTCTTCCTCCGAGGCCGTAGTTGCCAAATGAATGACCGCCGCTGCGCGATTGTACAGGCAGATTGCACTCGGCGGCGCATTTGACAATTGCAGCAACTTGATCAGCAGTACTGGGGTAGCTGACTGCGATGGGAGTGATTGGGATATCGAGATTGTATGGCTTGACATCATTGACTTGGTAGAGGGGGTCGCCTGCGAAGGCGACATTGTCGTCGCCTACGGCCTTGATGAGACATTGGTGGATCGCAGGACCTACAGTAACTGTAGAGCCCCCAGTATATGTAGAGACTCCCGATTGGGCGGCACTAACAACGTTGCCCATGGTTTATAATATCTTGAAGTATAGTGAGTTGTTGGCTCTCTCTGAATGATACCAAGTAGAATACGTACATGAAATTCTGCACACAATCTTTGAAATGAATGGCAACTGAAAATCTGGAGAGAGCAGCTGAAGAACGAGTGACAAAAAAGAGCGACAAGAATGAGGGTAATGAATGGCTGTGAAATCTCACGTATTACCACAGCGTCTGGTCCAAAGGACGGATGTAGACGGCAAACATGAGGCCAAGATTAACAACAGGGGTGTGAATGCGTACACTTTCGCGCGTGGCCCTCATGATGCAAGTAAGACTTATGGCAGACGATCAAATCGTACCGAAAGCTTCCGTTCATTTCGTTGTCCCTGCTCCCATTTCCCATGCCCATGTCCCAACAAGGAACGTTCATAAGTGCTCGCCAGGCTTACTACAACTATGTGTTTTCATAACAAGGATGACCTTCAGATGGTCAGCACTAATATCGGCAAATAACGATTGACCGCAATACGGAATGAGCGCCAAGGCCAGACGGTATTCCCTGGGCCTAATTTGGTGCGCAACGGCAGTCCGTAGAGGCCAGCTTAAAGGTACGGTAATTTGCGGCTTGATGATGACTTTGCATGCCGTACGTGCGAGCTTACTTATAAAGTTTAAGTGGTGGGGCCTTGAAGAGGCAGTGCGTGTATCGCGAGTCAGGACCTTGGTCATGATGTGATGAGAAACTTGCGACCAATCACTCTTTTGCAAGAGTGAGAGTCAGTGGGGACTACACTGGGCGTCGTTTCATCGGCGATTACAACTAGACTCGATTGCTTCTCAATACCATATACTTCTCGTCCGGTGATGCGGGATTACGTCTACCCCTTCCTTCTCTTTTTCCTTGGCCAAATCGTAGAGGAAGAAGTCAATAAGAATCGCATTAACTTCCGTATCTGATTTGAGTTTGCTGATCTCACGGCGGAGAAGCTCCACGGCCCAGATGCTGCACCCGCGTATTTGCATTTCCCAAGTATGCCCTGATTCGATAATTTCAAGACGGCGAATTTTGTTCTCGAGAGGCGGGCAGTACCATATGATGCCTAATGAATGCAGCATCTGCGGTATGCGGTAGTCTAGAAAAGCGTGAGTGTTGTGCATCGATGTTACGGATGAAATGTATACGTACCTGCGAACATGGTGATCTTGTCGATATCGTTAAATTCACCATAGCCCTCGCCTTCAAAAGCCGCCCATAAGTCTGCCACGAAGATCTGGGCCCGCTTCAAGAAGCGCACCTTTTTGTTTTCAAAAGTACCCTCATCTCGGAAGCAGTTGAACTTTTCGGCGAGTAAGTTGACCAGGCCGGCTGCTGAATTGTTTGCATCCTCAATGAGGGTAATCACGCTACCGTCAAACTCCTGTTCCGTCAGTTAAAAACTGACTTCACAATTTGGAATCTTTTTTTTTGGCAAATGAACCCACCTCCTCTAAAATATGTCCAGCCTCTCGTAGACACCGTACCCTTTGCTCAAACATGGGGATCTCCTCATCTGTGCCAGAACTAAAGACTGTGCGCAGCACTTCTGCTGAACATGCCTCCTCGTCAACCCAGAAATCCGGACTAGTGATGGGGATTTCTTGCTCTAGGGCTCTTTGAAGTATTGCTACTAGGCTCCAATAGCCAGTCCACCTCTTTCCCTTGTAGACTACAGCAAACCGGTCCTCATCATTCTTTTCGCTCCAGAAGCTGAAGTTCAGCAGGTCCATTGTGAAGATAAAGTTGACAGTGTTCTCATCCTTGGTTTGCGGATGCAGTTCGTGCTCAGACCATGATTTTGTGGAATACTCGCGCTTTTCCATTTCATCGAGCACAAGCTGAGCCGCGACTTTTGTCGACCGCATGTCCAGCGCAACATCAAGGCTATTGTCGTAGATGAATTGAGCATTTTCGAGCACTCTTGTTTCCGGGGGGCCGTCTTGTTTGACACCACCACCCCAATGCTTCCGCATAAGGTCTAGCAGCTCCAGGTCGACCTCATCGTCGGACATGATGGGGGGCAGGGAGAAGCCACTGGCTCTAGTATCGGAAAAAGCAGTGAAGAGAGAGAGAGAGATGCCAGGACAAGAGGCAGGTCCCCAATTCAGGTGAGTAGTGATGAATGTGTGTCCCTGCGTCTCAAGTGGTATGCTCCACTCATAGGGCGTTCGTTTAGGTGCCAAGATTCGGAGGCTGAGAAGCTGGCGGCGCGAACCCGGTGGAGCGGCGCTATGGGGCAGCACTGACGTCTCTCGTCTGTCGTCTCTAGTGTCTCTGACCTTCACCTTCACCTGGGAATCGGCGTCGCAGCCCTGTGCTTCGCATGCCGCAACCTCGCCACTAACACAACTCAACTTCTGCTCCTTTACACCACCGAACCCGCAATGGCTCGCGACAAGTTTGCTCGCCAAAGCCTGGGCGGCGCGCTCCACCAGCGCATTAAAGAGGTAACTATCCGTCTGCGCAACAGAATCCCCAGTCGTGGCTGACCAAGTCCAAGTCGCGCGTCTTGATGGTCGGAGCTGGGGGCATTGGCTGCGAGCTCCTCAAGAACCTGGTCCTCACCGGCTTTGGCGAGATCCACATCGTCGACCTTGACACCATCGACCTCAGCAACCTCAACCGCCAATTCCTGTTCCGCACTGAGCACATCAAGAAGTCAAAAGCACTGGTAGGGCAACCACTACATCCACACACACATGGTTGGGCATGCGCTGACCCCCCGACAGGTTGCGAAAGAGTCGGCTGCCAAGTTCAATCCCAACGTTGACATCATCGCATACCACGACAACATCAAAGACACCCAATTCAACGTCGCATGGTTTAAGACCTTCCGTCTCGTCTTCAACGCGCTCGACAATGTGGATGCGCGCCGCCATGTTAACAAAATGTGTCTGGCGGCCGGCGTGCCATTGATCGAGAGTGGCACCACGGGCTTCAACGGCCAGGTCCAGGTCATCAAGCGGGTGCGCAGCCAGAAACTCAAGCTTCTCGAGACTACATACGCTGACTGTTGCTAATAGGGCGAAACTGAATGCTACGACTGCACGCCCAAGGATGCGCCCAAGTCCTTCCCCGTCTGCACCATTCGAAGCACCCCGTCACAACCTATTCACTGCATCGTCTGGGCAAAGTCGTATTTGTTTGCTGAGATTTTCGGCACGTCCGAAGACGACGCCCCCGAGCTGGATCACAGTGAAGATGCCGATAACGCGGACGAGGTCGCAAACCTGCGCAAGGAGGCACAAGCGTTGAAGCGCATACGCGACTCCATGGGCTCCCAAGATTTCCCACGGCTGATCTTCGATAAAGTCTTCAAGGAGGACATTGAGCGCTTGCGGAGTATGGAAGACATGTGGAAGACTAGGAAAGCACCCGAGGTTCTGGATTACAAAAAGCTTGTACAAGAGTCGGCGGATGTGGGTGAATTCATCGCACAACAAGACCAAATCGTTTGGACTGTTGCCGAGAATTTTGCTGTCTTCATTGATAGCATAAAGCGACTAAGCAACCGGCTGGAAGAGACGCGCGCAAACAAGGAGATTGGAAACTCAATGCCCGTTCTCAGCTTCGACAAGGACGACGTAGACACGCTCGACTTTGTTGTCGCAAGCGCCAACCTCCGGTCACACATCTTTGGCATTGAAATGCGGTCCAAGTTTGATATCAAACGTAGGGACTCTGACACGGACTTTGAGAGATCTTGCTAACAGACTGTAGAAATGGCCGGTAACATTATCCCCGCAATCGCAACCACCAACGCCATGACTGCCAGTCTCTGCGTTCTCCAAGCCTACAAGGTCTTCCGCGAGCAGCTTGACAAGGCAAAAATGGTATTTCTTACCCGCGGCACAGAGCGTGTCATCTCCAGCGAGCCACTCCGACCACCTAATCCCCACTGCGCGACATGCAGCGTATGCTATGCTTCGCTCGCTGTTGATACAAAGCGTGCAAAGTTGAGCGACTTGGTCGACTACATTCTGAAGGAGAATCTTGGATACACCGAAGATTTTAGCGTCAAGCGTGATGCCGATATACTTTACGATGTGGATGAGGACATTCATCTTGATAAGACATTTGAGGAGCTGGGGCTCAAGAACGACACTTTCATCACCGTCTCCGACGATTCAGAAGAGAACGCCAAGGTTGACGTGGTCTTTTCCATCACTCATCAAGACTTCACCGAGAACGCAAAGCCTCTGAGGCTACCCGATGAGGTCAAGATTGCGACAAAGCCCAAGGCACCCGCTCCAGAGACGAATGGACATGCTACTATCAACGGCACCGTTCCAGCCAACAATGACGCTACAGATGAAGGTGCGAATGGTGCCACGAAGCGAACAGCCACCGAGGCCGGTCTGAATGACGAGCTCATACGCAAGAAGGGTAAAGTCATGGAAGAGCCTCTAAAGCAGGATGGTGACCATATTGTCATTCAAGAAGACCACACTAACGGTGCCATTGTCATTGAAGATGACTGAATAAGCTACACGCTAAAACGCTTGGTCAACCCTTGCAAGTGGGCGCATCATCTTCTAGGGTTGCCCAAGGACCCTGATCTCCTCCACCATTGCCGGAACCTTGGCCTTGTCTAACCTTTTCCGGTTTCCGCATGGTATCACATGCATTACCAGCATGTTTTGCTTGTTGGTCAAGGGCAGCACCACCCTTAACTCTCCAATCGATTTGCGCGGCAGTCTCAACACCTGCGAAGCACACATAGATTTCCTACTCTGTACTATAGCAAGTCTGTCATCTAGTCAGTCTTTGAGCAAAAGGCGTTTTCAAAGGCAGCATGGACACGAATATACCTTTTTGCTTTCTTCTTCTTTTCAGGACCTGTTCGGTGGCGAGCGAGTAGGTCAACCTCATAAGTGGGCGAAGTAAAAAACAATGACCGTACCCACATGGCCGCACTGGCAAAAAATATCATACAATAATGCAAGATATTAGATATCCTACGTTGATCCCAGATGACCGAGAATCAGACGGCAGACAGTCCCCCATCCAGATTAATCACACAATTATGTGCATACTGATTCTCGGCAAGAAACAGCGCCGCATGGGCAATTTCTTCCGGTGTCCCAAACCTACCCATCGGAATCCTTTTTTTGAGTTCCGCAGAGTTGAGATCTACACATCACCACTAGTCAGTTTCCAACTCACTCACCAACTAGCCCTGGGACGCAAAACACTAACCACATACCTCTCGTCATATCCGTGTCCACATAACCAGGCACAATAGCATTAACCCGCACCTTATGACTCGCATACTCAGTCGCCAGCGCGCGCGTGAAACCTAGCACACCCGCTTTCGACGCCGCATAAGCAACTGCACCGTACCCGCCCTGCAGCCCCAGCAGTGAGGCCACGTTAATAATGGTTGGGCTGTGGCCCTGAGTTTCGGTCTTGGGGCCGCGCAGGTACCCATTGCGGATTAAGAACTTGGTGCCGTGCATTATGGCGGTTAGATTGGTGGTGATGAGTTGGTCGATGGTGGACTCGTCGAGCATGCTGAAGAGCCTGGCTTGGGTTATGCCGGCGCAGTTTACGACTACGTCGATGTGCGAGGGATGCGTGGGGGGTGCGTTCCGGGGTGGTTTGGCAAAGTGAGTGCCGAAGGAGTGGGCGGACCAGAAGAATGGGCCGTCGGATATGTTGGCTGCTATGTAGCCGTGCTGGTATTGGATGGAGTCGGTGTCTGGTGAGCTTGATTGGGGATGGGGCGTTATTAGAGGGTGTAATGATGAGACGGCGGCTTGCAGATTTTGCTCTGAACGCGATATCAGGGTGCATCTGTATGCATTTTTTGCGAATAGTTGGGCTATAGATAGTCCGATGCCGCGACTCCCGCCTGTGATGAGTATGTGTCGCGGTCTCGTTGCCATGGTAGAGTTTTTCTTCTTCTCCAAAGTCAATTGTGAGACTTTGGAAAATGGCAACTGATTGTTCTCTCAGCCTCTAATTGTTTTGCCACCTGCTCTTCTGTTGTACTACAGAGATGAGGCCAATTGCCAAGACCTGACCAATGTAAAGTGGATGGGTGGGCTTTGATGAATTGAAAGAGATGAGATGATGTCAGTATCCAACGTCCCTGCTACGCGAGAAAACGTGACTGCGCGACTCGCCAGCTTTCCCCGCAATCCCTACCCACACGACGAATACCTTTTCCCGCCCATTGCCTGCAACAATGGCAGACGACAAGCCCACCGAATACGTCACGTTGGTGTCTAACGACGGCTACGAATTCAAGCTGTTGCGTTCTGCAGCATGCATAGCAGGAACAATCAAGAAGGCGCTGGATCCCATGTGTACGCCTCGCAACCTCAGAATCATGTACCACAGTGGACCCTGCAGCGGCTAATGATACCCTTCAGCTGGCTTCCGAGAAAATGCACAGAATCGCGTTGATCTACCGACCATCAAGTACGTCTGGAAATTCGTCTCCGCGTCCCGCATGTGCTGCCTCAATAGGCTCAGGCCACTGAGGGCGAAAGATAATTGATGGGCTTTAACTAACTATCAATCAGTGGCGTTGTACTAGAGAAGGTCTGTGAGTACCTTTACTACAACCAGAAGCATGCGGAGAGCAAAGACGTCTCGGATATGGACATACCACCTGAGCTGTGCTTGGAGCTGCTGATTGCTGCTGATTATCTCGATGGTGCGACCATATGCATGACAACAAGGACTGGTACTAACGATTGTAGTTTGAATATTGGACTATATACTTCAATACATCCATTACAAAAGCACCGTGATGTGAGAATATATGCGCTCAAGCATACGACTACCACACTCAAAGACTGTGTCAGTCAGGTAGTATGATGAGGGATATCTAGCGGGCAGTCGAAGTCTCGTCTGACATAACGACTTGCCAACAGAAGCATTCAGTGCCAATTCTGACGAATGCCGACCAATTTGTTAAACAAGAATACTCTGTCTCCACATTCTCTACGCCTCTTTACTGAATCTTACTGTTGAGGTATTATATGGCGAAGCAGACAGTCACAACTATCTATGTCACTGCCAAATTGAAATCCATATCCTCTCATCAAGTTTCACAGCACTCTGCATGAAACCCTGCGCCACAATGCGGCCAAGATACCTCCATTCCCTCAACCCCAACTCATATAGCCTCAATTTCCATATCCCATAAACCATAAGCAGCAACACCGACATCCTCAGCATCCTCCTCATTCTCATCCTAATCAACCCTCCATGTGTATAATCAATATTCCAATCACTCCACTTGACAAACAGGCAGCGATACTAAAAGAAGGCTTGCGAGTAGGGGTATACAGTCGAGTTCCAACCAGTATTGGCAAAATACCAGTTCGAGCACCCGCTTTTCCAGACGGTGTTATCGATTGCACGCTGCATCTAAGCCGTGTATGCCTTTTCGGTCTCGGGCTTGACGTCGAAAGTGCGGGCGTCGTGGGTAAGGATTAGACGGATGAAGTTGATGGAGTAGTTGACCATATCTAGCAACGTCAGCAAAGAAAAAAAAATAACCCCAGTTTATCTTGATGATTTGTAGAGAAAAGGCGGGTTGTAAAGAAACAGGTAGCAAGGCTCACTTTCACTCGCCATAAGTACACTGGAATGCCCAGTCACAGTATTGGGCCCAAATATCATCATAAAATTCGGGAACCCGTCCATAGCCATGCCCTGATACGCTTGTGCCCCTCCCCTCTCCTCCATAACCTCGACTATATCTTTCCACTCTTTGCCAATGACTTTGAGCGGATGCAACCATCGTATTGTGTCGAAGCCGTTGGCATGAACGATGATATCAGCGGGGATCTCGCGTTCAGGATAATCTTCCTTCTTTGCATTCGCCGGGTACCATGCACCTGGTCCGACAACGACACCCGTCTCAGTGATTCTACTCAGAGGCTGTGTAATAAGCTCTATCCTGGGATCATTCAGGCTGTTCAACCAGTACTGATCATAGACACGTCGTGGACATCCCACACCATAATCCGGCGTCAATACACCCCAGTATTCCCTCGGTGCAGTCGTCCGCATGTGATCGAGGAGCCCATCTTGGTGTTTCGCGCGTATGGCCAGCGAGAAGGGGTTGTTGGGGAAGATTTGGAAGAAGACTTTTTCGATGTTGAGAAAGAAGGTGAAGCGGAGGGTTTGTTGGAGGCCCGGTATGGTGCGCATTAGCCACGGTGCGTTTGCGCTCCACCATGCGTCGCCGTCGGGAGGTGGGATGGCGGTGATGACCCGGGGCGGTGATCGCATGATTTGGGTTACGGATTTGGCGTTGTATGGCGGGTGGGGGAGTGGAGGCACGACTTGTGCGCTGCTATAGCCTGATCCTACTACTACGATGTTTTTGTCTATGAGATTGGCTGTGGTGTCCCATCGTGCTGAATGAAAGATTTTGCTTTTGAAGGTTTCGATGCCTTTGATGTTTTCGGGAAAGGCTTTGGGCTTGACGAGGCTGCCAACACAGCTCAGTACTACTTTTGCCTTCACGACTTGCATCTCGGAATATACTGCTTGCTCGCCCTTTTCTTTCACAATATTTATGCGGTCCTTAGATGAGAGTTCGCCCATACCTGCGACTAGGCGGCACAGAGTAACTTCCCGTAGGGCTTCGTTTTCTAGCCATCTGCAGCTCTGGATGTCAGTGTTGAGCTCGAATTTATCGGTGACTTGGTATTTCTCGCACACATCGTGGTAGTACTGGACGATTTCCTTGCCAGGTGGGCGGAAGGAACTCCGGTTGGAGTTTTGGGCAAAGGAGAAAGAGTAGAAGATTGCGGGTATGTCACTGTGTAGTATTAGTGCTACGTGTTGTTTTCTTCCTTACAGTCGTAAGTGATGTGGTATAGTGTGGTAATTTGTAGTGCTTTCTCCTTAATGCAATTGCGTGTATGGAGACATATCAAGCAACACCAGGATACCGATTGATCCACCAAGTCCCTCCAATTCCAGTCTGGCGGTCAAAAACGCGGAACTGGTCGAATCCGAGTTGGGCTTTCAACTGACATGCCGCAGCGATGCCTGACGCTCCAGCGCCGACGATGATGACGGGATACTATGTATATGAATCCTTTCCATAGCCATTTACCCTTTTTATTGACTCGGTGATCATGTTGGCATTTTTATGGAGGGAAGATCAAAGTGTAGGGTGAAGAGTGGAGAAGAGGTGAAGCAGTGTACAGGGAAAAAATGGATAAATCAGTAACATGTTCGCTCAGGTACAAATCTAGGAGCATCTCTGAGAATTAGAGGTACGGTTCACATTTACATATTCAGCGCCAATGGCCGAACAATGGCTAATCGTTCGACGCAGTTTCAGCGACGAGCCTTGTTGTGATTGCAATCCTTCGCCCCGGTGCTCTTCATGTGCCATGCTCCATCACGGATATGAACAAAGAATAGGTAATTCAGTATCCAATAACGACATCAATCGCCAAGGGCGAGGCTGTTGGTCGAGGGCGCTGTCACTACCATTGCACACTGACCCAGCGATGCCAGGGCAATGATGCCCACTCTGTCCACATCATGAGATAATATTGTCCAGAGGGAAGGTCAACAACGAATCTCAGACAACTGTTTGAGCGCAAGGGTGCTGCGCACTCGCAATGTGTACCATTCGGCACCAGGCCCCCAGACGATGGCGGTGCAAATGTCACGTGGCTACGCGGATGTGGCACGGGCTGCGCGAGCCTTGGCCGCTCGCGAACCTGACCTCATAGTTTGGTTGGAGCCTCAACCTCCACGCTCACCACAAAGCTCGAGTGGAACGAGCTCGACGCTCCCGAGATTATCATGAGCAGGCCTTGAACGGAAAATCTGGTCCTTTGAGCCTCTGGTCAGGACCCACATCAACGCCATGAATACCATCGATGGCTCAGACCGTCATATAAAGACGGAAGAAGGCAAGGCGATTTGGACAAGGACCAGCAAAGTCACCACTAACACTCCTCAGCCCCTCCACCCTCGCTGCTAGCCATTGTACTCGACACAAACCCACATGCCTGGGCACACTTGTCCTCGACACTCTCGCTCTCGACCGCTCTGGCCAACATTCTCGTCTTCATCAACGCGCACTTGGCATCTGGAAATACGAACGAGGTAGCCGTCATAGCATCACACTCGCATAAGACCACATTTCTCTATCCGTCACCTGTAGCGCCGCAAACCCAGTCACGCAATGGCACTGCAAATGGCGATGTGGAAATGAATGGGACTGGGGATGATAAAGGCCAACATACGGCTGAGAGTGCGAACAAGTACCGGCCATTCGCTGTGGTGGAGAGCACCATATTGCAGAACTTTGTCAAGCTGCTGAATGAGACCAAAGAAAGTCATTTGGAAGCAACGCCCACGACACTCATTGGCGGTGCCCTCTCCCTGGCGCTTACGCATATCAACAAGCAGACTATTTTACATGCTCCTACCGCAGCCTCAGCTGAGAGCGCTTCTCTGGCAGCGCTGGCCGACTCGGAGAACACCCATGTTGACCGCGTGTCCCTCACATCTCGCATCCTCATCGTATCCGTGTCTGGCGATCTGGCCAACCAATACATACCCGTCATGAACTCCATCTTTGCTGCACAGAGGAAGCGGATACCTATAGATATTTTGAAGCTAGCTGGCGATACAGTTCTACTGCAGCAGGCCAGTGACGCGACTGGCGGAGTGTACATGAAGCCAGAACGCCCCGAGGGTTTGCTTCAGTATCTGATGATGGCCTTCTTACCTGACGTAACGGCAAGAGCCAGCCTAGTAGTGCCCAGCGCCGGTGGTGTTGATTTCCGTGCCGCATGCTTCTGTCATCGCAAAGTTGTTGATATTGGCTTTGTCTGCAGTGTGTGCTTAAGCAGTAAGATGAACTTTCTTTGTCTACCCCGCCCACAGATGCCCTAACATCGCATAGTTTTCTGCAGCCCGGATCTCCCGGGTAATCTCTGCCTAACGTGTGGTTCCTATCTGTCGCTACGAAGCGCGATGACCAACCCACCAGCCCTGATCCCACGGAAGAAGAAAAAGAAGAAGAAGGCGGGGCTCGACTCTGGAACACCAGGGGTGAACACTCCGGTAGGATCAGGGACACCTGCGCATCCCTGAAGTGCGAACCTTGTTGCTGGAATGCGTACTGCTATCACATGTCGTGATCTGGTTCGACATTGCCTCGCTGGGCCTGTGCGTGCAGCTACGACAATTTCCGGGCCGTGGGGCGGGCCAGTTCCGCTGAAATATGCGAATTCGCCCGTTCATGGGGAAAGTGGGATGTTTGGCTAGCAGGCAGATTAGGCTGCCAGGTAGGCTTTGGTAAAAGGATCAGAAAATAGGCCTATGGACAAGGCGGAGAGGGGATAGGCTGGACTTGATTTGACGCATAAGAACCGATGGTCTTGGTTGAGGTGCTCATTTGAAGCTAAGGGCTGCATGCTCGGCAAACATGCACGTAACATGAGTAAGGCGTTGGGTGCGGGTCCAGCAACCTTTCTGTGGTTGTTTTGATTTGTGGTTGGCTGCCAAAGACATGGCCATGGATTGCTCGATTTGCAGCTAGACGAGCGGACACGATTGGCTAGGCTGTGTACATTAAGGAGCAGCTCGCGAAGAAATGTTGAGACAATGCTCATCAAGGCTCATGATGTGAGGGGCCGCGTAGGTTGCTCGAAGTGTCTATCCGTAACGGCCTCGTTTCGACAAGTCGATAACCTATCTAACAATAGCCACCTACGTACGCCGGTTAGGCATGTAAATATACGACGTGATAGTTGAAGAAGTCAAGTAGCCAGTGACAGGCGGGTGTCAGGGATAGGCGAGCGGTAGGCGCAAGAAAAAGGAAAAGAGGGCTTATGTAGAGCGGGATGATTGGGGAAGACGAGGCGAGCAGAGCACCCAGTAGCATGGTATGATTGACAAGCCGGCAGCGCTACCGATGGATGCGGACAGCAGAAACATGTATTAGATGACCCCAAGGGGCTGCTGCTGCATGATGCTCGAGTGAACCTGCATGGTGGGCGGCGCAGTAGTTGTGGCGATGCGAGATGTCGGAGAGATAAGGACGTGGGTGGTCGCGTAGCTACCTGGACACACCTTCTTCTTCTTCTTCTTCTTCTTCTTCTTCTCTCTCTACAGAGCCCGTCGTGTCCGGAAATTGGGAGTTTCCCGGACAAGCAAAGACGGTGGGAAGAGGAGGATGCGCAGCCATGAAAAGCGCAGTCTCCTTTTATGCAAAGATGCAGCATGAACAAACGAGGATGGGTGTCGCGTGGAGTAGTTGCGCAAGGAACGATGTGCTGCATGGTGGGTATCTCTGATCGCCGCCGTATCTGGGCTAAGGCGGGCGTGTGCCCCATCATAGCACGCCTCGACGCCCGGATAGGCACAACAGGGGTCGCCTGGCCTATCAGCCCTATTCACGTTATCACTACCCTTGCTCCAGCTGCTCTCCCAAGCTCTGAGCAATGGCTTTGCATCATTATGCTGATAGCAGAGAGGCTGGGCTGCTGCATGCACATGGCCTGTGTCGACCCGCACACTCGGTCTCATACACTCGAGGATGAGTGAGACGGAAGGATTCGCGAGCCAGAGGACGCGGAAATGCGAACAAAGATGAAGAATAGCAAAGAGATCAAAACAAAACCCACGCCACTCGAGCCAGTGGTTGCCGCCAAACAAGCCATCGTTCCCAGACCGCCGACCCAGAAGCTGTCAAAATCCGACTCTGTGACATCCCGCACATATGGTTCAAGCCAAAAGGGTCCGTGGGGTCGGCCGTGTGCCGATGTGGGCGGTACCCTGCAGCTCTGGTTTGGCAGTCGAGCGAGGTGTTTTTGCTTTTGCTTTACGACCCGCCCCCCGTGGCGGATATTGGCTGACAAGCAATGGGGTACCGCACCAAGTGTCTGTGTGTCCCCCCATCCTATCCCACCCTCCAATCCCGCACACTAGCTATCAAGGCCAGATCCCAGGACCACCCGCTAAAGCGTCCCTCTGATTGACCTGCAACTTGCATCCGGAAACGGGCGGTCCTAGACGAGAGAGCTTTGATCCATAATATCATTCCTTCTACATATACCTACTCCATCCATATAAGCCCAACCAAGAAAAAACGGCCTTTCGCACGTAAACCCCTTAGCCTCGCATGCGCGTTCATTCTTATTGTAGTATACATTCCAAACTACAGAACCTTGGCCGTCAGTTTTACCCATATACCGCCGTTTCCAACCCTCCGAAACCTTCTCCTTCCACCCTCCAATCCCAGTTTGCGCCCCGGCTTCTTCTCTTTTCTCACCTGCATATCCTTCGCGCGTTTCAAGGGATCGCAGTTTTCTTTTTCTGCTTTCTCGGGGCTTAAAAAACCCCATCGAGGCCCGATCGCCAAGGAATACGAGGGCAGAACAATCCCTGGAGGGTGTAGCGATATCCACCAAACCCAAAGCCCGCTCCACCTCACCTCCATCTTTCTTTTCCCTTTTTGTTACCCTCGGGAAAGGCACCTCTTCCACATACCGACTTCCCTATCGTGATCGACCATCTTCTTTTTGAAACTTCTATTTAAAAACAAAGACACATTTGGATTTTTTAAAAATAGCTGCTTTCGGTTGCATATACGGAACCGTTTTTTGCGAATAAATCCCGGACCCCCAACCCCCTTTGAACGCGAAAAGGACTTAAAGCTGGAGGGGAAAGAAAGAATCTTCAAAGAATAACGGTCAAGAAAACTAAGAAAGAAAGAGCGTGGTTGTTGTGGCCTGATTGTGGTTACAAAACGACAAAATCATGGATCCAGTCACGTCGGGATTGGACCCCACGGTTCCTCTCGAGACGTTCGCCAACGCCAGTATCCCTACCGGCGGAGACTCACGGTTATACAACCTCAATGTCTTCTACAATGTGAGTTCGCTTCTATTTGGAAACCCCCCAATAAAAGAGAAACAAAACCCTCGGAAATTGGGGGGGGGGGAAGGTGTTCCCGAAAGTTTGGAGTTTCTGGTTGTGGGGAGAAGAACGCGGGGCTAATCCAAAGTGTCAACTATTATAGCCCGGCGATATCGCATGGATGATTACTTCGACCGCACTCGTGCTGCTTATGATTCCGGGAGTAGGGTTAGTATTTATTCCTAATTCCCTCTTTTTACCTCCCATCCAAGCCAATCATCCTACCAAAATGATACATATAACAAGAGTAGCATTAGAGAATTAACAACTAACAAACAAATCCAGCTTCTTCTACTCTGGTCTCGCACGCCGAAAATCCGCCTTATCCCTGCTATGGCTCTCCATCATGGCGACAGCCGTCGTCTCCTTCCAATGGTTCTTCTGGGGCTACTCACTCGCCTTCTCGCACAAAGCCGGTCGCTACATCGGCACGCTCGACAACTTTGGTCTCATGAACGTCCTCGGCGCCCCTTCAGTCGGTAGTCCACGTATCCCCGATTTACTCTTTGCCGTGTACCAAGGCATGTTTGCTGCCATCACGTACGTGTTCTTCCTCCCAAACACCTCAGGTTACCAGAAAAGAAGAAGAACGAAGACTAAACGAAATATTCTAGTGTCGCCCTTGCAGTAGGCGCCGTCGCAGAACGCGGCCGCATGCTCCCCTGCATCATCTACATGTTCATCTGGACCACCGTCATCTACGATCCCATCGCCTGCTGGACCTGGAACCCCTCAGGCTGGGTCTTCAACCTTGGCGGTCTCGACTTCGCCGGCGGAACACCCGTGCATATCGCCTCTGGCTGCGCCGCTCTAGGCTACTCGTACATGCTTGGCAAGCGCAGCGGGCACGGCACCCAGGAGCTCAACTATCGCCCCCACAATGTCACACATATTGTGATTGGTACTGTTTTCCTGTGGGTGGGCTGGTTCGGGTTCAACGCGGGTTCCGCATTGTCTGCTAATCTGCGGGCTATCATGGCGGCTGTGTGCACGAATTTGGCGGCGTGTGTTGGCGGCATTACCTGGTGTCTGGTTGACTACCGTCTCGAGCGCAAGTGGTCCACTGTTGGCTTCTGCTCTGGTGTCATTGCAGGGCTCGTCTGCATTACCCCTGGTTCTGGATACGTGCCTGCCTGGGCCGCTGTTGTCTTTGGTGTCTGCGGCGGTATCGCTTGCAACTACGCCACCAAGCTCAAGTACTTCTTGCGCTGTGACGATGCTCTAGATATCTTTGCCGTACACGGCGTCGGTGGCTTCATTGGAAACATCCTAACTGCCTTTTTCGCAACGTAAGTCTTTCATCTTTTCTCCTCCTTACCTCTCATTTTCCCAACGCTAACAATCCTAACAGCGACTACATTGCCCACCTCGACGGCTACACCGTCATCAAAGGCGGCTGGCTAAACAAGCACTGGATCCAACTCGGCTACCAGCTCGCAGACTCCTTCGCCGGCGGCGCCTACTCCTTCATCGGCACCTGCCTCATCCTCGGCATCCTGGACTTCCTCGGCCGCTACATCCCCGCCCTGCGTCTCCGCGCAACCGAAGAAGAAGAAGCCGCTGGTATTGACGACGTTGAAATCGGAGAGTTTGCTGTACGTTTCCCTTTTCCTCCCCTTGGCCCCCTTTTTTTTTTTCGTTATAAGCTTTCACAAAGCCCAAGGCTGTATCAGGATTATTCTTTTGCTAACGACATATCCCACAGTACGACTACGTCGAGCTCACCCGCGAAATCAAAGTCCCAGACGATGACGATGACGACCGCGACGACGATATCATGGATGAAGGCGTCTCCATGCAGGGTCTTGAGGGCCGTGGCGCTGGAATGCCAATGTCCAGTCATCACCACGAGAAGAATCAGGGTTCGGTCGATTCGTCGAATCAGCAGCTTGCAGAGTGGGCGCATGGGCATTGAGTTTCCCCTCTGTTTGTCTCTGTCTCTGTCTTGATTGATTCTTCTACGCCTGATTGGGGGTTTTTTTTTCGCGTGTAGAAATTTTTTATGGCTTGTTATATACCACTTTTTATTGTTCTTCCCGTTCTTCCTCTTCTTCTTCTTCTTCTTCTTCTTCTACTCACATGGTATACGCTCGTTGTGTATCTTTTGATATGGGATATGTTAGTATGTAGCAAAGTTGAATACGCATGTAATGTCTTGTTTTTTTTTGTTTTTTTTTTGACTTCCTGCTTCTTATGCCAGGGAGATTGCGTGATAAAGATTGAGAATGGTAGGGTGTTTAGCTAGAAGGGAACTCGGCAAATAAGATTGTCGACTTCACAATTTGTTGAAGAATACGTCTGTATGCGTGCATTGATCAGTTTGTAATACTTTCACCCTCTACGCGTGTAGTATACAGGCTTGACATGAGCGGTTCATCAAGAAGCGACCTCATCTTACGTGCCACAACACTCTGTAAGCAAGAAATAATAATGCCAGTGTTTCATTGTCTATCTTTCGCCTTGTTCTTCATCCTCCCTACCCTCATGCTTTCAATTCCCAGAATCCGATCATCAAAAACAAAAGCACCAGTGACGCAAAAAACTTTGTTCTTCGTTTACGCGCACACATGCATACCTCCAAACCCCTCCCCTCTCATATCATCATAACCGCAAAAAAAATAAAAATAAAATAAAAGGAGACGGAAGCGAAAAGAATAAACAAAATAAAATGAGGATTTCCCTTTAAACCTGGGCTAAGCCCCAACTCCATAACCGACATGATTATCGCATCCCATCCCATCCCATCCACACCCACAGCACAATCGAAAAGGGCCTTGAGGGGGGTCTTTTTCTGCCCCTATCCGTTCAAGCAGGGTTGTCGCTTGTTTTAATTAGACACAAAATCATGGTGACCCTCCCCATTCAGAGTTTTGCCCACCTCATAGAAGACCAAAAAGTTTGGGCGGTGCACACAAAAAAAGCGCTTCTCGCTTGACAAAAAAGAAGGCTCTAACCCGCCGCCGCCGCAACACCATTTGTATCCATGGGACTGCCTCCTGCAGCAGCATTTGAGCCATTCGTCGGCCGTCTTCGTGTTCGAATGGCCTTCTTTCTTCGGTCTGCCGGTGTGCCCTTGCCTCCCTCTGCTACGTCAACCATGTTGAGATCGTCGTCGTCCGGCCTGTCAGCATCTTCGTCATGTTCCTCCCAGTACCTTCTCGTCTCATCGAGCTCTGTCACATCTGTAGGTCGCATCCGTAACCACTTCATCCTAGGTCCTGAGCGTGCGCGCTCACTGACTCGGAAGCCATAGATTCGTGGCTCGTATATGCTGCCCGTGCCAAGGCCGGGTGCGAGGTTGTGCGGCGCGACACCGTTTATCGAAGTAACGTTGGAAGGCGTCGTGTTTCGTGACTTGCCGTCTGCGCTTTGCGATTGTAATTGCTGTAGGGCGTCAATAGTATTGGACGTGTTGTTGCGAAGCCCGCCTCCGATGTCGAGGTCAGTAAAAGTCATAAAGAAGAGTGAGGGAAAGGTGGTGCCGAAGAAGGCGCCATCGACAGTCTGGAAGCGCGAGTTGGGTGGGGTGTATACGTCCAAGCAGGAGGGACAGTACAGCTTGACCGTCTCGTGGCCAGGGCTGTCATTGAGGCCGACGGGCAGTACCTTGCACGAGTTGCAGTTTACGCGTGGGCATGTGCCAAAGTGCTGAAGCTCGTACTTCTCGGCCATCTGTTGTATGCCCGGTCGTGACGTGATGTAGCGTTGATGTATGAGTCCGTAGAGTAGCTCCGCAGAGCTTTCTATGACGCTGAGGTCAGACGCTATTCGGAGATGCCTTCGGTCGCCTGCGCGCCGGTAACCTGGAGGCCTCTCGTCGCCCAGTACCTCGTCTTCCTCGTCCTCTTCCTCTTCCTCTTCGTCCTCATCCTCGTCGTCCTCAGGCTCGACATCCAGGATCATCTCCAGTGCCTCCTTGTACATGGGCACTTGCGATTGGAGGCCTGTCAGATTAAAGTCATCCTCGATGAAGTCTTCCGAGACCTCTGCAAAGTATTCGTGACCCAGCAGTCCGCAAAAGGACGCGATCCATGACTCGGTGACCTGCGAAGAAGACGACATGGTGGCGGTCGTGTGTATAAGCTAATACCTCTATCTAGGCTTGGCTGGTGCTGCTACGCGCAGTCGCAACAGGCGGGTGCGTGTGACGGGACGAGGGGCTCGAAAATGCGAATGTGGGGGTAAGGGCCTGTTGTAGGTACAAGAACCAACGGTGTGTTGGCGTCAAAACGCTGGTATGAGGCAAGGGATATGTATGGCGTCGGAATCTGCGCTTGCAGTCTTGGTTATCGCATGCGTGTTCGTGTTGGGGAGTTCGACAAGGAGGGCGTCGGGGGAGGTTGTGATGCAGTTGAAGCTGAGTGGGGGAGGGGTCGAATGAGCGCGAGACTCTACGCAAGGAGCGGTCTAGTTCCCCAGGCGCTGCTTGCGGTGTGCGACTTATCGGTGCAGTCGATCCCTTGGACACCCCAGGTGCATGAGTGAAGCCGTGGTTTGGCAGGTCGAGATTGATGGCTGCCCTGGCCGCCCGAGCTTAGCGATAGACCACGTGATCTCCCACAAGCCCTCCGCCCTTGTTTCACCGCCTATCACACAGCCACTTTCTTGAGCGATTGGAAGAAGATGAAAGTCAAATTATTGTAAGAATGTCTAAACATGGGCTAGGCTGAGTCCTCAGAACAAATCCCTCATGATACGTGCCAACTCGTCGTTCTCTTGCCCAAAACCATTCACAAACTCTCCATTGCCATTTGCAATGTCATTCGACGAACCCCCAAATCCCTGTAGATTGAAAATCCCGCCAGCCGCCTCAAATAGAGTCGTGAGGTCACTCGCCATTCCGTGCGGCGTATCCAGCATGGTGCCGTTTCGGCCATTGGAGAACAGTGCTAGTTCATCCATCGAGTGGCCTGCTAAGCCTGCCATAGCCACTGCAGCAGACGAGTGTGCGTCTTGAATCTCTTCGTTGCGTACGACAAGCCCTAGACGTGGCCCAACTTCCTTGATCGTTTTAATCGTCTTCCATAACCGCCTCGAGATGTACGAGTTTGACGAGAGACCTCGCACGAGGTCGATCGCCATGTAAAACTCGTCTCGGCATTCTTGGTTGAATTCGACCGGCGCGTGAGCCACAGCAAGAAACAGGACTGCAAGTGCTGACACGAGGAAATAGTTAAATGTTATCTGCTGACTTTTGTAAATATCAGATGTCTGATTGAGGTATGTCAGTATCCGGATCGTGTCCTTGGCCACTTTGACAACAATATGTGCGAATTCCAAATTCTCCATAATGGTGGTCGCTGTGTGTAAGACTGGTCTGTATATGAGAATTCGCATCTGGTTTGCCCGAAGGTATAGTACCACTTGGAGTCGCTGGACTAGACGCGCTGGTGTCTCCACTTGTCTGCCACTGTCCGGATGCACAAATCTCAAGGAATCCGGAATGCTGCGATGCCAATTCAGGACTTGAAAATCAAGGAAGGATATATCTTCCTTGTTAATCTTGTCCTGCTGGCCCACATCAGTGATCGATTTCCACACTTTCGAACTAATTATTGAGTACGAGATCATTGCGTGGAGATATTGGCCAGACTCGTGAGCCGATGGCTCCTGGTTGGGTCAGATTCTGAAATACATACAGGCAGCTGAGCATGACTTACAGGCTTGGGGACATTGTCAATGTCCGCATCTTGCAAGGCGAATGGCATTCCGGTCCCAAAGCTCCAGCGACGATCGAGAACGTAGATGGTCCAAAACATGCGGATTGCGGATGCTTGATCCTCAGGATTGGGAAATAGAGTTGCGTACGTGTCCCGGCGGTGCAAGCCCAATTCAAGACATTGCCGCGAAGCCAGCCCACATATTCGCCAGGCCAGCCCTTCTTCATCGTGGTGAAAGTGATACATGGCCTGCATTTGTGAGCATGACTAAAGACTGCACGAGAACTTTGACTCACAACAAGGACTAGTAGGTTTATGTTATGCAGACTGGCAGGCTCAGACAGTGATTTTTCAACCATATTATGCACGTTTGTGAAGAGCTTCTCCGCCAATGGATCCTTCCCCCTACCTTCGATTACAAGGGTCGTTGCAAGGACTAACTTAAGTGTAATGATCTGCTCATCCATCATTGCGTCTGAGCCAGGAAGAGCACGCTGCATGAAACCCGATCTAGTGGCGGCCTCTATAAAACTAAATAGCATTTCAGTATAGCGCATCAACTTATCCATATCCAGAATTGGGTACATGGCGGCTACTTCGTCGCGCCAGACATTGACTAGGCGTAGAGCGTCGCTCTTTGAGAGGGCCCATATCGGGTCTTTGTCGGCGTGAAATGATCGTTTCGGCGGCATAGCGTTGGCTGCAGGAGGCGATTCTCCTGGTGTCTCTTCGCGCGTCAAGAGATCCTCGTCGTCTTCCTCTTCGCCTGGGTTGATGCCCATGGTTTTGAGACTCGATCTCGCAACGCTGACGTTGAATGCGTTTGACGTTGGCCCATGAAAACGACGGTGTTTGTTCGACGACTTGGACTGCGATCGCGGAGGATGAGGAGGCAGCATGGGCGTCTGCTGGTAGTCCTGGGTGAAGGGGGTGCCCATGGAGCCATTGCTGTGGATTTCGACTTGGCCTCGGAGGGCGCTGATGTTGTGGAACAGATCGTCTACTTGCTGCTGGAGCGAGTTGATATGCGCTGACATCTGCTTGAACCTCGGATATGTCAGTCGCGTCGTATTTTCGCTTTCGATAAGGCGATTTACTTACTCTTCGCTCTCTTTGAAGTTGTTGCAGCAGTTGGGCGAGTACTGGCAGTCGAGGTTGAGGTTCCCGCAGCGCTGGCAGGGCGTCTGGCCGTTGCATTTGATCTTCCTGCGTTTGCATTCATTGCAAGCAATGGAGATGTAGCGGTTGCGCTTCGCCCTGGGCTGGGCTGGCGCATCCTCGCTCTTCCGCTTCGCATTGTTGTTGGCATCTTGCAACGGGCTGATGGCGTCACTCGGGTTGGACTTGTCGACAGGCGTCGTGGAGCTCATGGTTAATTCCGCGCGCGCGCCAGTTCCGCCACAACAAGTGGGCACAAGTGAGGCAAGAGGTCTGGAGTCGCGGTCGGTGTGTCTCCGGCCCGCCCTTGTGCGGACAGAGCTCCGGCTGACTGCTCCGGCTGGAATGTCATGCATTCGACTTTCGTTTCACCATTCAATTACTACATTTTTGAATAATGTCTTCTAGACAATGGTACACTCCGAATGCTTCTATCTAACCCCCGTATCTGCTTCAATCATCATCTAACCCAAACTCTCGCCCAACAGCATCCGTCAGCTTCGACAACATCTCAAAAACTTCACTATCATGTCTGGCAACATTGGTCGCCTTTATTAATAGTGGATACAGCCTGTGTATATGCTTGCGGTGTCTCGACTTCACTCCTGGCGCATTGGGTATGGCTTGCGGCTCGCATTGCAGCTTGTGCAACTCCTCAAGTACAAAGAGCAACTCGCGTCTCTGCGACTCGGGCGCAGGCATACGACCCCGCAAAGGATGATCGGCTATGTACGTCTTGAGCGGGAGTGCACACCGTAGAATGAGATATGGAGCTGCTGCTTGGGCCAACTTGACTCGTTCGGGACTACTATCGTGCACAGCAACGAGACTGAACAACTCAGAGAGACACGAATAGCCCATGTTCGGTCGCCATGTACACTCAAGCTCGGCTGTTTGTCCTAGACGAACCTTGTAGAGCTCTTCGAGTGGCGCTCCCATTATGTCCGGTAGTTCTCCAGATAACGGGCTGTGTATCAGTGACGTTGCAAAGAGATTGCGGGCATAAGACCGCCGAAGGCTGTCCGGAAGCGACGCAGAACCGAGAGGAAGGACAACAATCTCGCGGAGCTGTTTGAAAGACGCAATGTCAAGCACCTCGTCTTTCTCGAGCGATATGGGAGCATCTGATGATAACTGCGCTCGAGTGATATAGTGAGCTATATCTACCAGATTGGCCCAGATCTCTTGGTCCGAGCCAAGATGCGGCAACGCCGGCTTGATGATAGCTATACTCGTCGATGTAGCCTTTTGCCATAAGGTTGGTGCTTTGCCTTCGCGTTGCCACACATACTTTTCTTGCATGGGTCGCGCCAAACTACTCAAAGCACGAGCAAAAGCACCATTCTTATACATCTCTTCCTGATCGATGTGCTTGATAATCGTGTCTTGCAACAGCGTCATGGACGCTTTTGATAGCGCAACAAATGTCGGCCCGCGTCTTCCAGGAGACTTGTCTTGTGAAGTGTAAGGTAGTGTTATGAACCGGCCCAACAACTCAATCAGATACGACGAAATCTCGGGACCGTCGGTCTTGACTATCGATAAACACTCCAGAACCCGGCTCTGGAGCACAGTCATGCTGTCCACATCAGAAGAGTAGGCAACTTCGTCGGAATTGACAACACAGGCCTCAAGATTGCCAAGCATAGAAGGCAATTCTGCAGCAAGGGGTCCATCTGCAAGACGATAGATGGCTTTGAAAGCATCTGCGTAAGCTACAAATGCTTCTTGGTTGTCTTCCTCGCCGCCTTGTTGCCACGCGTCTTGAGAAGGGAAATAGCTCCTCCATACCCCAGCCGTTTTGAGCAAGGGGTCTATACCCCATATAGGATTATTGTCAGACTGGGAAAGAACACCCGTAATGGTGTCGAAGACCGATGCTCCTAGAGCATGTGAACGGTACTCAAAGTACTGCTGTAAGAGACCGAGTAACTCGGACCATGCGTCCCCAAGCTGAGATGCATCCAGTTTATCCATATAAGTGGTGTTTAGAATGCTTACAGTCTGCAGCACGGCTTTTGTTGTTTGCCCCCAGTCTTTAAGCAGATCATTCTGCGGTGACTGATTCCGGATCTCGCGCTGCACATCCAGATTCGCCTTTACCATACCGAACAGTATTGTACGAAGGCAGAGTAACCATACATTCGATGATAACTGGTCGGAGCAGTTCTCAAATATCCTCTGGATCGTTTGAATTGCAGAATTCCGTACCTCAACACGTTCATCGATGGTGATTGAAGAAAGGTTCAATAGAACCTGGAGCCATAGGGCCGAAGTTGCTCCATTCTGTGAGTGACTGGAAACGGCAAGTTTGGTGTCATCAGTCTCGCCAACGACCTCTGGCAGTGAAGACAGGTCAGCCTTCGATTGCAAGTAGTCTGACACATTCCAAAAGAAGGTGATCGCCTGCATAATGTTAGAAGTAGAGCAAATGCACGTGTAGTTAACCTACGGTTAGAGACATGTTCAAGTCTTCTTGCTGGGAACAAAGCCTGCGCAGAAGCTCTAGTAGTGTGGATAGACAAGCATCTGGAACGGCAGTCATAAAATCCGAGCATATAAGGCTGACCGTTGCAAAGGCAGATCGGGCAAGAGCTCTTGAAATAACTTCTGGAACGTTCTCCAACCGCTTATCGACTCGAGTCCTCTCATTCTCGTGATCTTGTTCTTGAAAAGAAGACTGGTCTGGCACAAATACACTCATCAAGCTCTCGATAACGGAAGCCCATCCAGCAACTAGTGACTCGCCGCATTGCTCAATCACACTTTTGAGTGCTTCAAGAGCAACTTGGTGAACCCGCATGTCAGCATCACTAATGGTCTCTTTGTTAGCCCCATCGTAGTGGTAGAGGTCTGCGATCTGTTTCTGTAGTGCAGTAAGTATGCGAGCCTGAATTTCCTCACGTTGTTCATCGGACATGGATAGCTCAGCAATGTCTCGGACAGTCCTTGCTAGAATGTCAGCGGCAAGCAGCCTTGTAGTTGTCGCTTTCCGGCTATCCGTAGAAAACTGTACAACTTCCTTGACGAGGATGTTCCATCCGCTTTCTGCAGGATCGTACTGGGCCAACCTGCTCTCATTCAAAGTTGCGAGCTCTCCAATCTTGTTCAAAGCAAATGCTGAGTCGCGAGGGTTTGTTTCGGTATTTAGAGAGATTCCAGAAACGCTACCAAGACGCCGCTGATGCATAATCTGAGGACGACTAGATGATGCGGGTGTCCTTTGACCACTCTCTGGAGTCACACCGTTCAGAAGGGAGCACAAGGCTTGCAGTACTTCTGAAAATGACTCATTAGGGAAATCAACGGTGCTCTCAAACAGTCTGCGAGCTGCTGCCTGTACAGCTGAGGTTTCTGCCTCCAGCTTCTCGGTACTCCCATCTCCGTGCCCAAATCCAGATCCGCGACTGCCTGTTTGACTTGTAAACGCCATAACCAAGTCGGCTACTTGTAGCGTCTCAAAAACGATCGACCAGGCGGAGTTGAGGGTCGGCCCCAATGCGATTGCCAGATTGAGCAGAGCCCTCAGGCACAGTAGATTGCGAGGAGTTAAAGCAGGTATTGCTGACTCGTTTTGGGGACCTCTATGTTTGTCTGCTGACATTGAAGAGCTTTGACTTACAAAACTGTCTACGCTAAGTATGGCTTTGGCATTAGAGAAAACCCCAGGCTTGTCAACTGAAGCTGAAGTTGTGGGCGGTACATTTGCTAGCAACAGGTTTGATGGCACTGCTGCTTTGCCCAATGTTGTTAAAAATGCATCCCGTGGTGTCGAAAGCCTAAGAAGGCCAGCGACTTGCGTGATCTTTTGTATAGACCGAACCAGGGCACGGTAATAGTCGTTGTCAAGCGCGGCATTAAGGAAAGTCGAGCAGGTAGCAAGCACTGCGGGCCAGCATTCCGTAACCAAGCTCGTCGATGTCTGCACAGAGGTGTAGGCAGAGTGCTCTGTGAGGTCAAGAGGATTTACAGGTATAGTTTTTTTGCGGAAAGATTGGGTTCGCGAAAGCCGATTGGAACCTTCATTTGGCAATGCAGAGTCTGTATCAGGCTCGTTCGCGTCATCAGTTTTGTTCTTTTTCCGGGTTCGGCCTTCGTGGTGTACGGTCAGAGGAAGGACAAACTTGGCCAGACTCTCGGAAATGTTGGTGATGCATGTCAATACCAAACTATAGATATATGTGTCTGGTAAGACAGGCGGGTCGGACTTGTCAAGGTGTTCAATACAAGGAGTTTTGAGAGCGCTCCATTGTGTGCTGATTCCAAAAGGACGAGCACCGCTGCTACTGTCACTCACAGGGCCGCCTATGACGCCGGCCAGAGCACCTGCTTCAGCGACTGCATGGTCTGACAGCGCTAGTTTTCCGTCTTCAGTCCCGACGACGGCTGTTGATTGCTGACCAAGGCCAATGAGTGCAGGCTTTTCGGCGGCAAGCCGTACGAAAGCCGCCAAATTATCACCAAAAACATTCTTCTTCTCGCTTTTCGCGTCAAATAGCGCATAGATGGCTAGAAGAAGCTTAGAATCGGCGTAGATACTGCGAAATACCTCCAAGCAGAGTGCTCTCTTCCATGCCTGAGAAGCCTCTGGATCAAGCATATGATTCAAAAGACCGAGTGCAATCTCGCATTCTGAGGGAAGTATGTCAAGATGATATCGGATAATCAGATGTAGTATCCGAATGATGCGCACAGTCACTGGAAATGATAGTCGGTCAGACAAAGAGCGAATGATGAGGGGCATGAGTTGGGCCCGCAAGATGTGTATTTGCTCTGGATGTGTCGTCATGATTTCGTTGTGATTTGACAGTACTGCCTCGATGAGCTCAAGTATTGAAGATGGTGGCAGCGAAGCGAATCGCATATACACGGGCTTTTCTCCTACGATCAGCGAAATGAGATCGGTAAACATCTAGCCATGTTTAGCAAGATCAGACCAAAGTGGAAGCTATGCAAACCTTGTAAGCATCGTTCGCTGCTGGTCTAACTGATACTTGGACATCGTCACCTTTTACCTCGGTCACGGTGGGGATTTCCAGTGCTTTCTCTTCACAAGAGGTCAGCATACAACAAACGGCTATAAAGATGGCTAGACCGTACCATCTTCGGAAGCGACTCTGTCATACACAACAATGACAAGCTGTTGCAATGTTGCAGCAGCTGTGTTGCTTACCGCAAAGTTCTTTGCGTTTTGCAGACTTGAGCATATTTGAAGGACAGATGAAAGAGAATCGCCCCGAATTTCCGCAGGGTAGTTTTGGAGTAGAGAGGGTAATGCTTGCAGTATCTTCAATTGGATGTCGTGACCTAGTTACATCAGCTGAGCGCATAGAATTCCGGGAGTGGACGAGCTCTACTTGATGGTACCGATTCGCGAAATGCATCCAGGATTTCCGTCAGTCGCTCCCGTGGCAAAGCGCGTGAAACGCTAAGTCTCTGCAGACACGAGACTCCGGTCGACGCGAATTTGGCATTGTGAGTACTGCAGGCAATCAAAAAAGGTGAGATGAAATGAGGACGACGGGACAGATCTTGGACGCGGTCAACATGTAATCAAACAACGGGCAAAAAACTAGCTCACCAGCTGAGAGCTGAGCCTCGGAGGTATTAGAGAGTGACTTGAGATCTTTGAGGGCTGCCTCTGCAGCATTTCGCAGTTCGGTATTCTTGCGCTTCGAGTCCTGGATGAGGTTCCCGAGTTCAGCTGCCAAAATTTGAGCCGTCATGCTATGCGAACGACCCGAAGCATCTGGGCGAATTGTGCTAACAAAGGAGCGACTTTGAAATGCAGGATACGGTTGTTGATGTAGTTTGGCCGACTATGAGAGGCAACGTATAGATGTCGCGTAGCGGACGTGGCCAAGCGATGGACCAATGCATGTGCTAGGTGGGACCCTTGTCGGCCGCAACCTCGTCATATCGTCGGCACTAGTCGATCCCGACAAGCATCTTGAGACAAGCAGCAGAGCAATCAGCTGGTCACTCTATAGCCTTGCAGAGAATTGCGCCTGGCGATATACTGCTTGATAGAGACTTGCGCACGTCACCACCGGCTACTTCGAATCGTATCTTGCATCTTCGCCCATAGCCTCCGCCGACCATTACCCTACCTCTTGAGCGGGGTCCGTCCATCCCACTTCCTCACGCGCCACGCTTCACATCAGTACTCTCGCACCAGCACTGCAACAATGGGTGCCAAGGTTCCGCGCAACTTTCGTCTGCTGGAAGAGCTGGAGAAGGGTGAGAAGGGGCTTGGTGCTGGTACGGTAGACCTGCCACTTGGCCGTGGAGAACGCATTGCTGAGAATAGACAGAGGCCTGCTCATATGGTCTGGATAACGGAGACGATCTGTTGATGTCAGACTGGAACGGCACCATACTAGGTCCACCCCATGTATGCATCTTTTCCTCCATGTACCCAGTCGCATGTTGACAAAGATCCCCAGAGCGTCCACGAGAACCGCATCTACAGCGTGTCGATCCACTGCGGCCCAGAGTACCCCGACGCACCCCCGGACATCAAGTTCACGTCCAAGATCAACCTGCCCTGCGTCAATCCTCAGAACGGAAAGGTATGCCCCTGCAAGCTGAGCATGGAAGAACGGTACTGATAAGACTAGGTCGATCCCACAAAGCTGCCCTGCCTGGCCCAGTGGAAACGTGAGTTTACCATGGAGACTATACTCATCGAGCTTCGAAGGTAAGGACAGCCACTGTCAGACAAGTCCACCACTGACCATATAATGCATCAGATACATGGCGCTTCCCCAGAACAAGAAGCTCCCACAGCCTCCTGAGGGAACGACTTTCTAACTGTGTTCACGAACACCAGCTGTCCTGAGAAAGCAGTTCAAACAGACGTGTGACTGTATGCTAAATCTGAATGTACGAGACAACGTGAAGGTGCATGGGACGGAGTTTTGGTCTGCCAGATGAACTCATAGTCTAGGCAATTGACCACGACTATGAATGATATACATAT
Organism: Bipolaris bicolor; assembly: GCA_026262445.1. NCBI lineage: Eukaryota > Fungi > Ascomycota > Dothideomycetes > Pleosporales > Pleosporaceae > Bipolaris > Bipolaris bicolor. The sequence continues at coordinate 482,976 of JAODYD010000018.1, forward strand.
TTCTTGATACCTGGCTTCACTTGCTCCGTGTTTGCCCACTCATGTTAAAACATGTGGCGTGCTTGTATGACTATACATTGCCACAAAAGCTGAAAAGACATGCACGTGATTTGTATCTCAAGTCGCCTTAGCGCTGACTTTAAGAAGCAACTGAACAATGTAGTGTTATACAGGAAGTAGTGTTGAGTCATAGAATCTGCTCAGTATTGTATACTGTAGAGCACTACAAATCCGGCACGTGACCATGTGTCATAGTCGAAATATATCGCGTCGCAACTCCGACCTGGAAACCTCCACCGCGAGCAATCCCCATGCATGCCCCGCTTCCTCGAGCCTAAAAAGTCAACACAACATCGTGTAGCAGGTGAGACAATTGAAGGAGGATCATGCGCACATATTCTCACATTTTGATCAGCAATTGCTCTTTACCGGGCCCTGCTTTTACGATGTTCGTCTGCTCCCATCTCCGATGACGACCGTGTCTCCCTCCGCAACGCTGTGCGCAACAAATTTCGACGGAACCGGAAGATACAAAGCCCGTACCAACTGGGGCTGAGTTTCAAGGCTGGCTATGAGGTGAACTTGTCTTTTTAGACATACGTGTGTCCGCAATTGACAAGATGTAGACGTTGGACCATCTCGATGCCTCGACGGCGGGCGATGCAGCCAGCACGAGCATATTGACGCAAATGGTGGCTCAGCTACCACGCGCTCTGATACGCGCTCCTCCAGTGAGAAGAACCGAAGATGCATCTTCCAAGGAACCCAAAGAACGACTCGCATGTCTCCCTCCAGAAAAGGCTGTCTTGAATGTCCGCCCATACGCAAAGACTTCCGGGCCCCGCCATGTTCCCATAATGTCTTCCGCCAACGGAATCCCCTTTCTCCGCCTCACAAAACCTCAGCCCCCAGCTCTGAGCCGTGTTCTCCGTCAGCGACTACAGCGCAAGATTCAGCTTTTCGACACAAAGGTGCTACTGAGCAATTGGTGGTTACCCATGTGCCAGCAGGAGGATGAGTGGGATGCACTGATCAGTGCGCAATTGGAGACGCGCGAGGACGACGTCAAGTGGACAGATGCGATTAGACAATCGGAGCGGGTAAACCAGGAAGCGCATGCAAAGGACATGCGCAAGGATAGGGAGATTACAAAGAAGATGCAGAATATTGTGGACTTGGAGACAAAGATGGCACTGGAGGAGGGACAGACAATTGTGAGGGGAAGAAGAAAGCGCCCGATACAGGTGATCAAGCCAAAAATTTGATAGTATAGTTTGGTTATGCACCTATGTGCACTCGGCTTTTAAGGCGCAAATCCACGCAATGCACATCATGATGTCGCCTCAATCTTGAGTTTCCCAACATCAACCTCATCAATATTGTCGTCATCATCATCGTCACCCTTCCCAACCAAGCCCTGCTGCCACAACTCCTTACCCGTCAACTTCTTCTCCTCCTTGACAATCCTCTTCTTCTTATCCTCAAGTTCCTTCTCCTCCTCCTTCCGTCTCTTCTCCTCAGCCATCTCTGCCCGAAACCTCTCCCTCCACGCCAAAAAGCTCTCCCGCGTAACCGCCTCGCCCTGAAACTTTTTGTTCTCCTCCTCCTCCGCCTTGGCAGCCGCCATATCCGCCAGCGCCTGCTTGGCGTTCTGGCGCTCCGTAATGAGGAGTTCAGCGCTGTCCTTGAGGACGGTCACGAGCGTGAAGACCATGGCCATGCCGAGGTTTTCCTCAATGGTTTCTGAGAGCGAGTCGAGGAGGCGCTGCTTGTCTTCTTGGATGTCGAGGTAGGGGTGTTTGGGGGCGTTGGGGGGTTGCGTTATGTCGAGGCGGGGGGCTTCGTCGGGGTAGTTGGGTGGGTAGGAGACATTGAGAATGATGGTTGCTGGGAGGTTCCTTTTGGTAAGCTTGTGTGTGGTGTTCAGGTATGTGAGTGCTTGCGCATACGTTGGTCATCTTCGCGCTCTTCGTCTTCGTGTCGTCCATCGTCGAGTTGGACGGCGACTCGGAACTCTGTCTCGGAAACGTCTGGAGGGTGTTTGTTAGTATATTTACTTGGTGTACAGTGATGTTTTGTGCGCAACCAATGGTTGCGTACCTGTGATTTCGTCTGCGAAGATTGACTCGAGGACTTCGCGTTCCTCTTTTTGCTCTTCGACACCCATGACGGATTAGAACGTGTGCGGACTGCGAGAAGTGCCAACGCCGGGCGACACTTGCAAGTTGACGCTGAGGCTTGCGGCTTGGTGGGGCGCATGCCCGCTCTTTTCCCCCACGTCACTAGCCCCGACTGCCCGATGTTCGAGAAATAATTTTTGGGTCGGCCTGCCGACTTGCAACAATTTCACACACCTCGACACCGAAACAAGGTCTTGTAAAAATGGCGAAGACGAAGCCAGCGGACCGCAAGGGAAAGAAGAGCGCAAAGTCTAGCGTGAAATCTGGCGCATCGAAACCAAAGGTTTCGGCGGAAGATCTCTTAATCCAGGCGGCTACTCTTCTCCAAACATCACAGCCAGAAGAGGCGCTCGTCGCCGCACAAAGAGCACTGAGTTTGGTTCAGCCTGGCAACTCGAAGCCTTCGGCCGCCGCGCTACCCGCATTGAACCTCCTCGGCGAAATCAACGTAGAGTTGGGCGATCCAGATTCTGCGCGTGAAGCATTCCAAGCCGCCATTATCATCGACCCCGAAGGCGCACACGATGGAGCAGAGAAATTTCTATGGATGGCACAATTAAACGAAGAGGGTGGGGCAGAGAGTGTACGGTGGTTTGAAAAGGGCATTGAAGTGCTCAAGAGGGAAATTGGTGGGCTGGAAGGCAAGATGGCGAAGAACAACGAGGTGACAGAGTTGGTGGAGGAGAAGAGACAGAAGATTGCAAACTCGCTGTGTGGTATTGCTGAAGTCTACATGACGGATTTGTCATGGGAGGAAGACGCAGAAGCAAGATGCGACGCCGCAGTCACGGAAGCACTTCTTTTTGCGCCAGAGAATCCGGAGCCTCTGCAGACACTGGCGTCCATCCGAATTTCGCAATTGAAGCCCGATGAGGCAAGATCCGCACTAAGACGAAGCATGGAGCTGTGGAAGGACCTGGACCCGGACGACGCCAAGGTTCCCGACTATTCTCTTCGCATTAGTCTGTCCCGTTTGTTGATGGAGGCAGAAATGGAAGACGAGGCGATTGAGGTTCTGGAGCGGTTAGTGGGGGAGAATGACGGCAGTGTTGAGGCGTGGTATCTGGGCGGCTGGTGCTTGCATTTGCTGGCGGGAAAGCAAAAAGCCAAGGGAGAGGAAAAAGTCACGACATCACTGCTGCGTGCTAGTCGCGACTGGCTGGAGAATTGTCTCAAACTTTACGCTATGCTAGAGTATGAGGATGAGCGATTGAAGGAACACGCCGATGAGCTCTTGAGAGAATTGAACGATGTACTCGGTCCTTCTACCGGCGCTGAGGAGGAAGAGGACGAATGGGAAGAGGACGATGGTGACGAGGACGAGGACATGGACGAGACATGAAGTTTTGGTAGACCATGAGGAGATGCGATGCACAAGAACCAGTAACTATGGACAATGGCTATGGACAGTGGCTATGGTGAGGGCTGGACGCGACGGTCCATGGCAGTTCGCCACACGATGGACACGATGGCGGAGGCGTTCCGTTCCCGAGACGGAGTATTTTTAAGTTAGGCCGAGGATAAGCTGACACGGCGGGCATGTGTTCTAAGCGCTTTTTTTCTCTTTGGATATACCCCGCCCGCAGTACGGGAGCAAAGAGGGTGCAAAGTATGATCATGTACCAGTACGTATGTAGACCAAGCTTGGGCGTCAGCATCCAGGGCCTTGGTGTGCCTTGGTCCCTGCAGGCAGGAAGCGGCAGGCGACCAGGGTAGCTGTCAGTGTAGCGACGACAGGATGAAATTCACAGATAGACGAAAGCAGACTGCATTGCTTCTTGGGGCTCGACGCGCCCCGGCCGGCGGGAGTGGGTGTGGGCGGCGCGGGCCAGGCGTAGGCCAGGCGTGGGCCAGAGGAGCTCTGGATTCGCTTGTAAGGGCAAAAGGGCAGCGCATGTGTGCAGAGCTGGCGCAAAGGCGCAAAAAGGCAAGGGACCCCATTGGCGATGGCGCTTGTCGTTGTAACACCAAGCAGCGATCGAGGCGATGAGACATGGCCAGCGCTTGGCAACGAGCAGAAGGTTGCCGGAACCGCGCGAGCGCCACGGATAGTCAATAATGCTCGTCGCGACCGCCCCTCAATGTCCCCACGAAGAGAACGACTGAAGCCGCGCCATCGCCCTCTGTCTGCTGCTGCGCATGTCCACGCCCTCTGCTCGCTGCCTCGTACTCCCTCCTGGTCTTGGTCTTGCTCCCTCGTGCCGCGACCCATCCCCGACCGATGAACGGGGCGCTCGCACCTCGCACCCTTCCACAGCTGAGTGAGGCCTCGCCGTCGTCGACTTCCAGCCCGGGCATGCCCTTTGCGAGGCCCCGCGAACCCGAATGATCTGGTATCTCCTCTATCCGCTGCGTGGGTGAGTAGTAACCTGCATCCCCCGTCCAGCCCATCCATTTAGTACACACGCGTCCGAGGCCATGCCATGCTAAATGCCCGTCTCGCAGTACGACTGAGCCACCACGCCTATCCACATCGCACCCCATCCGCCGCGCATTCCAGGCCCATGGCACCGCCACTGCCCGCCATTGGCTGCTCTCCATCTTCGTGACCATCATCATCTCCGTCCTCCTCTGCTACCAGGCTGTCTTCCAGGCGGACAGTTCCGCCGCTGCCGGTCTCCGCAATCTGCCCAAGCATGTCTGGACTTCCACCACCCAGGTCGACGGAGAGCGCATCCCCGATGTCATTGTGCGCCAGGTCTGGGTCCATGGCGACTATATGAAGGCCATCGAACTGCCCGTGCTGCGCCAGGCTCTGCATGTTCAGGAAGCCCTTATCAACAGCGGCTTCAACAAAGATGCCGACGACGATGCAAATACTCTTCGAAACACCCTCGCCAGCACCACTGCAGGCTGCATGGCTGCCGGACCAGAGGAAAAATGGGCCTGGCATTCGCCCTTGATGTACTGGAACTGTTCTCGGAGCGCCCTAGATGACGATGGCGACTTACTCGGTACCATCAACGCACACACACGCATGCGCACACCTCGTAACATCACGCTACGACCCAGCACGGTTTTTGCCGGAAAGTCTTTCTCCAACACCAAGCTTCGTGCTGCCGATGCACTGGTCATTACACTTTTCGATCAGAACAGTTCAAGATTAGGGGCTACATGGGATGCGAGAGCACGCACTCTGGCCAAGGAAATATCCCCCGATTGGACCGTATTCCCTCACGATGGTCAGGTTACCCGCAGCCGACTATTCGAGTTCAGATTCAAGCCCATGACTCTGAATGACGACCTATTTTTGGCGGCTTCCTATCTTATTACCGCTGTCTACGTGATAACGAGAATGAGGCAGTTGCGAGCAGTCAAAAGCTGGTTTGGCTTGCTCATCACCATCTGTATGAAGGTAGGCGGCTTCCGCACTACTCTTTTTTTCTCTGCTAACCCCCTAACTAGATGGGCGTGTGTGTAATCGCTAGTTTTACCCTTTGTACATATCTTGGAATCGATTTGGCGCGGATACCCCGGCCATGGTTTCCCGTAGTAGTTTTTTGTTTCGGTCTTGGGAATATGTATGTTCAAGAGTGGCGGGTTGCAATAGCAATTACTGACTGACTGACTGCCAGATTTCGTTTGATTAATGTTGTATTGGAAACACCACCGGAGATGCCTCCTCACCAGCGCATCGGCAATGCACTCGGTGAGGTGGGTCATCTGTCTGTTGCCATTGCATGTCAAAACCTCGCGCTATTGTACTTCTGCTCCCGGCTCGTCACGCCCTGGGTCGCCGACTTTTGCGTTTTCGCGGCCGTCACGCTCGTATTCGACCTCGTTTTTCATTTGACCTTCTTTATTGCTGTTCTCAGCGTTGATGTACAGAGGATGGAACTCTCCGACTCTCTGGATCGCATTAATCTCAGCCAAAGCACCAAGAACAAACAGGCCGAACGTCAATCCTGGCTTGGTGCTCTGAGAGAGGGTACGCTGCCGTTGAGCACACGTTTCGCAGGGACTGTAGCTATCTTCTCTGTCATTCTTGCTGTCAATTGGCATTTCTTCGATAGCGGTGACAAACCGCTGTCCTTCAACACGCTTCGGCAAAGTTTCACTTCCAGAAGGCGGAAACGTTCCATCGACACAAGCTGGAGCCAGCCGCCAATCAACCAAGCTAGGACCCCCGCTGATTGGCTTCGGCTCCAAGACCACAATACGGCTCGAGAATTGTTTGGTTTCATCAAACCTGGAGCCCAAACATTTGTAGCTCGCATATACGACCCCATTCTGGTCGTCTCCAATGGAGCACAAGGACGTGACCGGCCGCAACCACCCTCGTCCCTCGTAGAGGGGCTTCGCCGCTTTGCACATGGACATGCTTTCCCAGCAGCTTTAATTACTGTTACACTCATTGCCATTGTAGCCTTGTTTATGAATTACCTTCTCTGGACAGGCCTTCCAATTGGTGCAGAGGAAAACGATGATGTAGAAACAGAGTTTTCAGTAAAGACATTGCCAACGCCACAAAACTTGGATGTTGTCCAGTTGGCTGGTTGTCCAAAAGGCCATCTTGCAAGTGTATCGCTGGATAGGAGTACTGCGATATGGCTACATGGCCGCGGGGGCTACCTGCATACTACCTTGCAGACGGCGTCGATGAAGCCGAGACTCTGGCCCATCTATGCTACCGCTATCGACGACGGCGGAAGCATGCTAGCGATATGCGGGCAAACTGGACAGATTGGTCTATGGGATATCCCTGCATCGCGATTTCTTATGTTCCCGCTAATCGACATTCGGGGACAGGCGCCAATACGCTTCAGCTTTGTTACGCTAAAAACGCGGACGGATGCAGAGAGGCTATACCTCATCATCGTCAGCCCAGATGGACACTTGACGAAGCTGGAAGCACGCACAGGCATTCACCACACCAGGCGTATTGCCACCAGTTCAATCGTGTGCAGCTCAATCTACACCTCGGAAAAGGGGGATACTAGCCTGGTCTTTGTGACCAAGGCTGGTGAAGTGCACATACTGTCACTCAAGCAAGAGGACAACTACACGTCAGAAGTGGTTGCAGGCCTGGATCCAGGCCCACCTCCTGGTAGTAACCCTGCAAAGATACGGTGTATATATGCTGTTCCCAGCCTCGGGGTCATGTTTGCGCTTCGCGATGAAGAGGCGGAGATTTTCGACTTTTCCAGCCGCGCACTGGTTCACGCATTCCAGATTGGCCATGTGCGTCCACATTCATTCAGAGTGCTCCACTCTGTACGGCGCGTGTGTCAATGCGGAGCCCCTGCGGTCAACTCACTCTCTGTGGCATATGCAGAGCACAGTGCAAACCACATGGTGATGCAGACCTTCAGTCTGGACGATAAGACTATTTCACAGATGTGCCTTGGAAAGCCGCTAGACCGGGAAAAGCACAACTGTCGTGGTCTCGAGCGCGCAAAGGAAGCGGTCTATTCTGTCGAGCCCGCTGGGGTGTGGGAGTCGACCGAGGCGCAGAGCGTGATTGGAGTCAGAAGACGCGCACAATTGGCTACGCCATCATCGACTCATTCAGGCGCAGAAGAGAACTACCCAGGTGTTGATGCAGTGGCACTTACATCTGCATTGAAGCAGCGTGCTCAACGCCAGGGTCACGTGAACCTGTCAAGACTCGGGGATGGAGCGTCGACCAAGATAGACCCGATGGATAATTCGTTTGAAGATTCTGACGCATGGGAGGTTTGGACGCTGTCAACAGCGGGCGACTTCCGCTCAAGGCCCTTGATACCCGATGATGCGGATGATGTAGCGACAGAATCGTATGAGGATGAGTTGTTCGTGGCAGCACCTGGTCCGATTGTCAAGCTGGGCAAACGCAGTATTGCAGTGGGATTCGGCAATACAGTCAAGGTGGTAACGTTGGGAAAGGAGTCTTTTGATGGCCTGACGAGTGTACAGAGCGGTGCCATGGACATCGGCCTTGGCTCATACAAGTGGAGAGCGCGGAAGGCAAGTGGAAGAAAGGTGCAATGACACAACGGGACTGACGGGACTCTGGGCTCTTGAGGCAGGAATGATGGTGTTTATGTTATGGATATACCCTACATGCGCATTAAGCGCGGCGTTTTAGATGGCAAGTTAGTTGAAATAATGAATGGACAAGATACATATGTGTGTTTCTCCTCGATGCAGAAGGTGGTTTCCCATCTACCAATCGGGACCATCAAAGGCTCCCACTGGCGAGATGGCGAGTGACAGGCCCCGCAGTCGACGTGTACATGGGCATGGGTGGGTGGGTTGCATACTAAGGCGCTGTATGGATGTAGGTGTAGGCGGCGGTGCAAGGCCGAGGATGACAGACGTCATGGTGGCTGTTGAGCCAGGAACAGGCACATGTGCATGGTGCGCCAAAGCAGCGGGAATGTCATCCGTCCTCACCACATCAGCCCACGCAGTCACCAATATCAGTGACGTCAACATTATCAATTACTTTGAAAAAAAGAAGAATGAGATAAATAGTAGAAAGACATGCAAATCCCTTAGTCTCAGGGTACAAGTGGGTACGGAGTATGGAGTTGTGGATTCCAGCTGGTGTGGCGCTAGGAGACAGGGTCTCGGGAGTTGTGGCGCTGGTTTGCGGGGCTACAGGGGCAGGAAAGAGCGCCCACGCGACTTCCCAGAGCGGCACCGCCTAGCGATTGACCGCACTTGACTTGACCTGCCTTTCCTTACCGCGGCGCCCTCGTCTTTGCTCTTCATTCCTTTTTCGCCGCCCAGCACTCTCCCCTTCTGCTACCTCCCACATCTGAATTACCAGGTAAGCCTGCCTACAACCCTGTACAGTCGCTGTCTTCCATCCCCTGCCGGCCTGGCTTATTCACATGCAATTAACGCCGCTGGCGTATGTCAAGCCTGCACTGCGCATACAAGACTGACGACGCACCAGAACCACCGTCGCCATGAGTAAATCTCAGTCGCCCTACGATTCCCTGCGCAACATTCCGCAGTACTACGATTACGCGGATTCGCACAACACGGCCCTCGCCCTTATCCTCGCTCTCCGCCCCGAATGGAAAGACTCAAAGGACACAATTGAGTTTGTCAGGTTCACAGATGGAATCACAAACACGGTATGCACACGTACACACATGCAATTGCTCGTGGGCATGCTCTCGCGACCGCCCCTGCTGCCCCTTTATGTGCGCACGGCTAAGACTACGGTGTAGCTTCTCAAGGCGGTGAACAAGCTACCCGGCCTATCAAAGACGGAAGTCGAAGACGACGCCATCTTGCTGCGCGCATATGGCAAGGACACCGACGTCCTCATAGACCGCGAGAGTAAGTGCATGTCGGTACCATGCTGTACAGTGCTAAAACAAGATTCTAGAGGAAGCTCGCTCTCATTCGCTGCTTGCCCGCCATAACCTTGCCCCGGCTCTCTACGCCCGGTTTGAAAATGGTCTCCTATACAAGTTCATTCAAGGCACCGTGTGTACGCCTGCCGATCTGCGTCGGCCAGAAGTATGGCGAGGAGTAGCTCAGAGGTTGGGAGAATGGCATGCCACATTACCTATTTCGAGTATTAGCAGCATATGTCCTGCGCCTGCCCAACTCACTTCGCAAAACAACAAGCGTGAGTCTCTGGCTGCCATGGCCACACTCACACCAGGCAAGCCCATTCCGAATCTGTGGACTACTATGCAGAAATGGATCCTTGCCTTGCCGACCAACACCACTGCCCAGTCGGAGAGGAAAGATGAGCTGATGCAGGAACTCGAAAGTCTGATGCAGATACTTGGTGACACGCCAGGAATCGGTGGCTCCAATCCGTTTGTCTTCGCCCATTGCGACCTCCTCTCAGGCAACGTGATCATCGAGCCCTCGCCGTCTTCCGCTTCAGCCTCTCGTCGGTCCAGTGTATCTAGTTGCTCAGACGAGCCTGAGACGGCAGCCTGTGTTTCCTTTATCGACTACGAGTATGCTACGCCTGCACCTGCTTCGTTTGACATTGCAAACCACTTTGCCGAATGGGGTGGTTTTGACTGCGACTACAACGCCATGCCCACACGCACCATCCGTCGCGCCTTTCTCCGCGAGTATCTGCGCAGCTTCAGTACCCATCAAAACAAGTCATACAACGAGTCTGAGCTTGATCAATTGTTTGAACAGGTTGACTTGTTCCGTGGTGTCCCCGGTTTCTATTGGGGTATTTGGGCATTGATCCAAGCACAAATCTCGCTCATCGACTTTGACTATGCTAGCTATGCTGAGATTCGACTAGGCGAGTACTTTGCGTGGAAGAAGGCTTACAACGGAGGGAAAGAAGAGAAGAACGAGCGTATGATGCTCAGGGAGAAGGTTTGGGCTCAGGAAGAGTAGATTATGTTCATCCTCCCGACGACAAAAGAAGGAGGGAAAACAACGAGGTACTGTTGGTTAAAGGATAGAAGGACCGGAACACTCATCATGGGACTGAATCATCATGGGAGGGCGCTGGGGTCGCTCGTCATCTTTCTCTCTCTTTTTTCTCTTCTTTCCCCCCATCTCTGTTAGAGCACTTACCTTGGTCTTTTCGTTCAAATATCACGCTCCTGATCTTATTCACTACTTATTTAATGCAAAAAGAGAGAGGAAGGATGGAAGAAAGAAGGGTAACTCATAATAGCATCGTCACATCCATGTTTTCTATCACAAGAAGTTTATCTATTCCATGTTAATACCAATGACAGAACATGTCGAGCACCGATATTGTCAAAGGCAAGCGTCTTATCTATTTGCACATATTTTCGACCCTTGTGGCTTCTTCCAATTAGTCTTAGATGAACGAGGCGAGATAGGATGTGAAATGGAGAAAGAAAAGGAATCAAGTCACATAGAAAGTGCGAGTTGCATATGAAGATGAAATAATATGCTTCTCATATATATCCGAGAATAACTAGTAGCTAAGAAAAAAAAGCCCGGAAATATACAATTCAAATAGTTAACCCACCTAAATACAAAACCTCGAAATGGGTATATATATAAACCAAGTCGTAAACTTTTTATTCCCTTCTTCTCCCTTCATTTCCCATTGCCATAAAAAGGCTATTTCCCATAACTTCTATTGCTTTAAAAAGATAAAAACCCAGCATCCTTCTTCCAAGAAGAAATGTAATCCAAAAAAGAGGCATTAACGTCGTTAGAATAGCCGAAACCCCAAAAGATGAGAGAAGAAGAAAAGAACTTTTTTTCCCGCTCTCTTTCACTTCTACGGCGAAAAAAAAAGATTATTCCGCGGCAACAAGCCAATCGACATCACCAAGCCCCATGTTGCCCGCATTGCCAGAATCAAGCGTCACGTCGTCGAAATTATACGATTCACCCACGGCTTCCATGTTGAGTAGCTTGTCAAAGTCACCGTCGTCAAACTCGTTGTTGAGGGGTAAGCTTGAAAAGAGCATCTCGTCGTCCTGGTGGTGGTTGATGTTTGAGAAGGCGCTGAGATCGAAGGCGCTCCACTTGTTCATGTCCGACATGTCGTGGTGGCTGTGATGGTGAGAGTGTGAGGAGAGGCCGGCTGTGGCGGTTACCATGGGGCTTTCTTGCGAGATGGTGATGCTGGACATGTGCTCGTGGTCCGAATCCGGGGGTGTGGAGGCGAGGAAGGTTTCCAGGCGGCGGGCGACTTCTTCGTCGGTTACGTTTGGTTCGCTGTTGTGCTTTTCCAGGGCGTGCATGTTTGTCGTGCCGTGATCGGGAGGTGGTGTGAGAGTTGAGGGGCGGACGGTTTGTGATGTTCCTGATGTGATGGCTGTCGATGCTTCGTTGACGAGATCTAGTCGTCGGCCGGCGTCTACGAGTTCTTCGACTGTCCTTGCGGGCGCGCTCTTAGCTACGGGTGAAGTTTGGGCGGCTACCGGGGCAACGTGAATGCCTGCTTTCCGGATTGCAGCCTCAAGGAAGGCCACAGAGTAGTCGGCAGCGGCATAGACATCCCGCAGTTGGCCCATGACGGCCATGCACTGGCAAAAGCCGCGTAGGGATGATCGTCGTGTTTCCTCTTCTGGCGCCTTGATGTCAAGCAAGTGGATGATAATGGCCGGAAGGAGAACGGTGACACCGGTTGTTGGCAGATACCTAACAAGACCACCTTGCTCAAGCCGCTGAGCAATCGATGTGATTGCTGAAGCTGCGCGGCGAACATTGCGGCGTGAAACATCAAGAAGCTCGGGTTCAACGTTGCTCTTTGTTGGAGCGCTCGCTGGACCACCTTGTGAGTTTGGTAGAACTTGGGGCCGATGCAGCGCGGACAAAGTAGTGAAAAAGACCATGTGCAACAGTGACCGTGCAAGATCGATAGCTGGAACGCCGCTTGGTTTGTCCGTATACTTTGCCTCTTCAGGCAGTTCCGTCACCCATCTCTGGAGATCCTCATCACATGCTTTGACTTCACTCGTCTCAGGGTCCAGCTTCTTGGGGAGCAACATCATGGTTGTACGATCGTTTTGAAGTCCTTGGTTGTTGTTGAGCACGCAGTATTGCTTGGACAGAACATGCGAGATGCACAAACACAGCCTGGCCTTTTCAATGCACAGGATGGCCAACTGCCGTTGCACATCCACATCTCTGGCAATACGACAATCCGCTGGAAGGCATGTAACATCATCGGGCAGAGATGAAAGCTCGAAATCGTCCAGAGTAAGCATTGGCACGTCAAAGTCCTCGGTCTTTATCCTTGTAGGTCTGCGCATACCGAGCGCAATAAGCCGATCTCGCATGTAAGTTGACCACCATATTCGCTTCCACAGCTTGACGCGCTTGCTATCAAGGTTGGTGTTATCAGGGTTTCGGTGTAAGCCGATAGTGTGGGCAATAGACGTTGCAACGCCCATCCAATGCCAGGTATCTTTCTGGTCATCAGGAGTCTCGTAGTAGTACGTCAGCAATAGCAGTGCCTGGACCAGCGAAACGCGGTCGGATTCGTAATCAAAGTCATAGAGAATCTGTCACATGGTTAGCTTAGGGCTCAATCTCAACAAGCTTGCAGTAGCCAAATTAACACTATCTGGCACGGGGTCGGAAAGTCGGTGCATGGGCATGCCGTCCGATAGTTGCGGACCGACTGGGCTGCTGCAACACGCCAAGCCGCCTGGTGAAAGAAGGGGTTTTGAACTTACCCTAGTCTTCTGGAAAAAGTCCTTACGGGCATCCTTGCGAGAAGTATAGCCCGCAGCGCGCAGGTGTTCCATATCAACAAATGCGGATCCTGCAAACATGACTGCTTGAAACAAGATCAAACTGACTTTGCCCTTGCGTTCGTCTCGGCCGTCTACCATGATAAGGAAGTCGTGGAGGTCCAATAATGGCATGTATGGATGAACAAATTCCACGTAGGCGCGCAGCATCTCACTACGCAGGGTTCCCCTAGGCACGTTCAGGGCACCCTTCTTCTCCAGATACGAAATCTCATCAGGCCCGATTTTAGACGGAAGAGGCTTAATGAATCTTGGAAGTTCGCCAGGCGCAGGCTTCTGCGGTAGGCTTCCGAAGAATGGAGCTCGAGGCTCATTTGAAAAAGGCGAAAAAGGTAGATTTGGTAGGCTGTTGATCTGCGAGGTGATTGAAAGCCGGCGCCGCATATCCGAAATGGACGCAGAGGAATTGACACGATGGCCATGGCTTTGGTCTGGGATATACGTCAGTGCTGTGCAAACAAGGTTGCGATAGGTCCCACACACATATCGAGTGAGGAACGTGCTCGTCTCGTCTTGATTCCGCCTCATGTGACGCCCGCGATGTGGCTGAGTTTAGTCTCTGGGAACCGTCTAGAGCGTCACGCGACGCAATTTTGCGAGTGGCATTTCCTGAAGAGGTGGTGCTTTCTGTGCCTTGGTCGTCGTCTTTGCTCCATTTCCTATTCGCGGAGTCAGCACGGCGTGCACAGGTCAGAAATAGCGTAGCGGCAGTTGTTGGTTGCACGCGACTGTTGCACAGGCTTGACATGCCATATGCGGCTAGGCTAGCGGTAGCGACACCTCAGCCGACTTTGCATGCCGGTGCTCACTACGACATTGCATATCGGAGCCGACGATCTCTAACTGCCGCGCAGGTCGCATCCGGTGGGAAATTTGGAAATACCGCATTGAAACAAAAGGTGACACTGACTTTTTGCGCCTGCTCTCCGATACAATGCATTCGACTTCATCGAGTCTGCAATTTGTGCAGGGAGCGCCATGCTCTGTGACATTGCATCGCACCTTGCGAGCTCGACAACATTGACAAGCCTTGGAAGCCCTCCTCTTGACCGAACGACCGGTTGTGTGACCATCGAGGCCTGCCTGGGTAGCTTTGCGTTTTGGTGCGTGGATATCACTGTGATGGTCGGATGGCGACGCCGAATAGTCAGACATGGTTGCGGAGTGCTTGTCGTCTGGTATATGTATTGCAGGACACGGAGGTATCTGGTGAAAGAAAAAAAGAAAACGTCAAGAAAGTCCGATCACGCGTGAGGGGTGTCGGGGGCAGGCAAAGATTATAAAGTCGTATTTGGCAAGAGTGGATTACACTGCCAGGGCTAAGCCGTGTGCTTGGACTCACAGACAAGCGGCGCTTCACCTGGTACAATTTGTCCCTCATGACGCCGCCTCCGTCCCCACTGGGGATCGTTAGCTGGTACCCCAGTCCCCCAGATGCGGATGGCCGGCGCTTTATCCTTGGCGATTTAGGGTGTCGACGCTGGGGTCGGAAGCCATCGGGACAAAGGCCACTCTTGGGACAGAATGTGTTTGGCAACGTCAGCTGCAAGTGCAAGCCCCAATCCTGAGGTTCGAGCAAAAAAAGATACCGCGGTTCATGTTCGCATGCAAAGCCGAGCGAGTGCTTGGTGCCACGCCCTATGACCTGCGGCTTGTGAATGCCAAGTGTTAATTTCTCCCTCCCTCATGTCAACGAGCAGAATGCAGAGCAGCCGTCCCATGCTTGAGCCGACCGCATTCGACACGCCGACCGTATTTGACAACACGTGTCGAGTCAGGGTAAAAAGGTGGGGTGTGTCTGGTGTCGTTAAGGCACGAATAGTCGCGCAACAGACGAGAGCCGATGCGGGATCATCGTGGTAGGGAGCGGAAATGAACATCCAAGGGTCGGCGGCATTGGTCTACCCAGGGCAGACTACCATGACCAAGCCAGACAGCTCTGGATTCTATAGCCGGCGTGCTAGCCGTCTCGGGCGCACGTGAGTTGCATAATAGGCGTCTAAGCAGTGCTGCGCCTTTTTGCCATTTGCTCGCCCAGGTCCATTCCCCCGATGCTGACCCCAATAAAAATCCTGCATTGTGGGCGTTAGCGGGCACGGTGTCTACTTTACACGTACTCTGCTCCTTTATTTGTCTGGAGGGAGCTGACCGCTCCCAGCGACATTCTGGAGCTGACTGTCGCGTAGCTAGTGTGTGTGTGTGTGCGTGATGCAAAGAAAAAAAGGTGGCCGCTGATGACGTGAAAGCGGAGGCTAGAATACGGTGGGCGGCCTTGATGCAGTCCATCGGGGTTCGGAGCAAAGGCTCATGCTCTTTGTCCAGCAGCTGGGGCGCGGTTGGACGAACAGGACTGGACGAACGAGTGGAGGATGATCGCAAGCCGCCTCCTGAGACGAGAAATTGCGGGGAGCGCCTTTCCTTCTCGGGGAAGTCTCGGGCGACGCCAACCCGTTGAACAGAAACCCCTTCCATCCTTCCAGATTGCTCCTAGTCGTTTCCCGCCCCGGCACATGCTGCTGCACCTCCTGCATATATATGTTTTTTTTTTCATTCGTGATATCGGCGATGTTCCTCCACAGCCTGCTGTCCGAGTTATGTACCCTCTGCGGCCCATTCCGAGATACCTGGGATCATCCTGAGACTCAGCAGCATTATCCATGGACAAAGACACACGACGGTAATACCCTGATGAATCGTCCAGCCTGACACGAGCGGTCAAGCCCCCGTCCGGTCTCGACACGCTTGGGTTAATAGGCTATGTGACTTGATCTGCAGGGTATCCGGCTACTAAACGTGGTCTGGTCTTCCAGCGCCACGAACGTGGCCGACCGAGAGCTCGGCCGACGACGATATCACAGCCTGTCCCTAGTCGTGTGTAGAGTCGCACAAGGCACGAGTAGTAGCCCTTCATCGACACGGCACTATTGCGCAACTCGTATTTATGTGACACACAGTGCATTGCCCATGGCACCCACATGCCTGCAACATAACACAAATGACCGGGATACGTTGGGGACGGTGAGCGGTCGAGCGCAAGATCGTGGAACGGACTTGCGGATCCAACCCTCAGCTCCGACTCCGCCTGCGCTCTTGTCCGATCGAAGAAGGGCCGGTATACGACAATAACCTTCACAAATCAAGATTCCAGGTCTCACATTTATCGGTACTTTCAAAGTAATGTTGTGGGGTTGACCAGGTGCCCCACACACACCTCGATAAGAGCCGGACTTTAGGTGTTGACGTAGTCACGGAAAAGTGCTGCACCCGCTATCCGTGGCCTTCGGAAACACGGGAGGGCCAAACACAAAGTGTGGGGTTGTGATTATGTATTCCAGTAGGCTACAAAGTATGACTACTACTATTGTTACATCTCCTAAAGCTTCGATGTACCCTGTGGCCTCTCCAAAGCCTTTGTTTTGGCTTGGAAGTTCTTCACCAGCTGTCGGATTCCAAGATCCAGCATAACATCCTCAGAACCACCCGGGATCCTGATACCTGGAACTTCGCGGTATATTCCTATCATTCATGTTAATCATTTCCCAAGTGATTCAGACTTGGTATTCACTTACTCTCAACCAACTCTCCCTGTCCCGACTTGGTGTAGCCATTTCCTCCAAAGAGCAGTTGTGCCGTTTGTGCACACTCATTCAGAACGATACCGCTTTGCGCCTTGACCATGGCTGTCAAGCCTCCCAGTTCGATATCCGCCTTCGCTTTGGGTAAGTGTACCATTTGGTAAACGAAGCTTTCCACCCATGTCCATTGGGACTCCAGCAGAGCACCAGCTTTAGCAAGGCGGTGTCGAACCACGGCTTGGTTGATCAGCGGCTGTCCAAAAGCTTCGCGTTTGATCACGTATTCCATCGCTGCGGCAAGAGCAACACGCGCTTGACGGGTTGCACCAATGGCAATGGAGAGTCGCTCATGGTTGAAGTTGGTCATTCTGTAAGCCATGCAGTCAGCCGTAGAACACACGCACAATGCCACAATGTAATGCTTACATGTACTTCATGCCCATTCCCTCCTCTCCAATGAGATTCTCTACGGGCACTTTAACATCATCGAGCTCGATGAATGTCGTGCCCCCGGTAACCTGCCCTCCGACCTTGAGTCTGCGCATGGTTACTCCCGGATAGCCTTTCAGAGGCACAACCAGCATCGACAAGCCTGTCGGTCCTGGCCCACCGGTTCTCACGGCCATGGAACAGTAATCAGACCAAATACCATTTGTAATCCACTTCTTGGAGCCATTGACAATGTAGTGTTTTCCATCAGGTGTCTTTGTAGCTGTCGTGGTGATGTTTGCGACGTCTGATCCAGCCTCGGGCTCGGTAATCGCAATGCAAGTCCGCTTCTTGCCCGTCAAGAGTTCTGGTAGGAAGCGCTCTTGTAGCTGTTTACTACCGAATTTATAGAGAGGTGGTACGCCAAACGACATGCCCGTTGTGACGGAGCCTGGGGGTCCTCCGAGGCCAGATCGCGCCATCTGGCATTTTCGTTAGCTATGCTCAAGGGCACATCTTTAAAAACAGGTCGCTCTTTTTGTACCTCATCAGCGTAAATCATGGTGTGAATATAGTCCCATTCCTCGACCTTGACCACGCCAAGGATATCGTGAATCCCCAGCTTCTTCAGCCACTCCACCGGCAGAGGCGCTGGAAGCGTAGGGATCAGCATATTCGCCTTCGCAAACGTCTCAAAGACATGCTCCGGCACCGTCTCAGCCGTATCCCATTCCAGCGCCTTCTCGATCATATTCTTCTGCACAAACGCGCGACATGCCTTTTGCCATCTCAGATGCGTCTCCTTGTAGTATGGAGACGGAAGCCCAACAATGTACGGCGGCTCGGAAAAAGGGACAAACGCAGTGGCGGACATGGTGCCGGGCTGATTGGAGGCGAAATTCAAACTAAAAGTTGGGTCGTTAATGTAAATGACAGGCTGTTTCCCGTGTGCATGTTGGGTCGCGTTGCGTCGTTTACAAACGACGCGTGCTTATGCGTTAGCAGAGCGGGGGGAGTCTGGGGTAGCTTCGGATGAGCCGAGGTTCCCCAGAATCTGACACAGCTTGTGCGAGGTCATGGACCGACGACGAATCAGCGTTGCATAGCCTACCCCTCACAACTGCAGATGTAAGAGATAAGGACAACGTTAAGGGGGGTGTTTACTTATAATTTTAGATTACTATGCTGGGCTACTGTGTATCTTCGGTACCCATACCCGGCCTGTGGGACAGCCCTACCGAGCTGCCGTGACAACCCTGTCCTTGTCATAGCCCTCGCATGTGATTGTTGGTCTGAATGAATCAAGGCTCAAATGTCATTGATTTTATTCTCGCAACTATATCCATATATAGATTACTCACCAAGAAGCAGGCGGACCTATCACTTGTTCATGTGCTGGACAGAGACAATTGTGCAGATACAATCAAATAACATATGCATATGGAGAACTCGAGTTATATAACGATAACTATGTATCGGCGCGAATATCCATGAAATTGGAGACAAGTTGAACGGAAATTTGTACAGGAGTGAATTTTTATAGGCTACATCTCCGGTGGACTACAGTACAGGGGCATGTGGTGGACTACAGTACAGATGCATGTGACGGACTACAGTACAGACGTATGTGCTACCATGACCGTAGCTGCTGGAATGAACATTTTGCTCACTCATTCACAAGATGACAGTACTAAAGCCCACTTACTTAGTAATTAAGCCTTGGGGTGAAGGGATTAGGGCCCTTAGTGTTTAGGAAGCGACCATATCGGGTCAACCTCCTACGCGAGGGGTGAATGATGGAAAACTCCTAATCTTCCTCAATCTCGCCTTCCTCGCTTCCGCTACGGAGAGCGCGATCTTCTTCTTCCTTCTTGGACGACGGTTCAGGAGCAGGGGTCTTGGACTTGCGGTCCGCACCACGGGGAGAGTAGCGTGCACGCTGAGAGAAGTTAGTCATTTCCTGTAGAATGTATCACTGCTTGTTTACATACCTTGGTCTCTCGATCGCGCCTACTAGAACTTTCTTCGCTGTCGCGACGGCGTCGGGTCGAGGAGGTGCGGCCACCGCTGTCGCCGTAGTCGAGCAAACTTACAGTCGCCTCACGAGGGTCGGCTCTGCTAACGTAAGATCGCTCACGCTCCACTTCACGCTCGCGGCGCTCACGACCATAGTGATCTCCAAGAGAGCCTCGACGAGAGCGCTCATACCGATCATCATCTCGGCGGTCACGACGTGGAAGAGGAGACAGGCCCGTGCTGTCGCTGTTTCTGTAGCGCGCCTCTCTGTCTTGCACTGCGCGTCGACGCTCTGCAGCATACGGGTCATGTTCAGGTGAGCGAGTGCGTGTACGATGACGGCGGTGAGAGTCAGAATGTCCGCTGCGATACTCACGGTCTCGATCACGTCTATCCCTGTCACGGTCGCGATCATCGCGCCTGCTCCTATCCCGACGATCATTCTCCTTGTCCTTCAATCGGGAGATGTACTTATCGAACGCCAATTCGCGTAGTGTATCTGATTTCAGTGCGCGGTATTCGTCTGTCTTCTCAACACGGGGACGTACCACTTCCCAGTCGTCTGATACCGACACTGGTGGATCAAGGTGCTTGATAACGGAGCGAAGCTTGTCTACGGCGTAGCGTTCGTTGGACTCCTCGTCTCGTCGTTCTTCTTCCTCGCGTTTCTTCACTTTGTTGAGGACGTAGTTGTAGATGCTGTGCATGGACTGTTCGTCAATATCAGCTGTGCGAGGATCTTTTCGCATGACAGTTAGGAATTCTTCCACAGGAGTCGATGTGGTAACCTCAAATCGTTGTTGCTAGGGCTACAGTTAGCGGTGGGTTGCATGTCGGTGTAGAGCTAGACTTACCTCTAATACATCCAAGGCTCGTCGGCGGAGGGTACGGAACTTGCTCTCTTCCTCTTCGAGAGCATCGCGGAATAGATCAAGAGGAGATGATCCGCTTTGTCCAAGCATGGCCGTGTAGCGGGAATCCTCTTGGACCAGCTCATGGATGTCTTTCCATTTGCTGCCAGCACGTAGCGCGCCTTTGTGCCTGAGTTCATCAAGTAGGTCTATGAACGCATCGCGGTTCTTGCGCTCGATACGGCGCTTGATGCGTCGCTCGGCCTGAACTCGATCGTTGTGCTCGCGCTGAAGCTGCCTGATATGCTTCTCAAACTGATCGAGGACATCTAGGCGAGTCAAAGTCTTGAACTTTTCACTCTTGAACTCCTCGTTCCGCTCCAGCTTTTCCTCAGCCGTGTGCCAGCGAGTAAAGGGCTCCAGATCCAGTGCCTGTAGCAGACCCATGACTTGGTCGAGAGCGGATTCTCTGCTCGCTTCCTCTTCTTCCTCATGCGCCTTTTTGAGAGAGATGATGTATTCCTCGAACAGGGTCCTTCGCTCATTGTCGTCCTTGGCAGAGCGGAAAATGGTCTCGTCTTCAATGATGGGAAGAGCAGTCTTCCAGCGGGTGTAGTATTTGATCTCCGGGTGCGAACGCAGCATTGCAGTGAAATCAGAGCGCAGCTTGGCCTGGCGATCCTGCTCCTTGAGCTTTTCCTGGGCGCGCAAATCTTCGCAATACTTCCGGAAAGCCTCCTCGCGCTTCTCAGGCTCTGGTATGGCACGCCAGTTGGGGTCGTGAATACCAGCACGCACAGCCTGCTGCCACGACCAGTCAGGCTGGACCTTGATCTGTTTCAGCACCTTGATGAAAGCGGCCTCGGCCTCTTGGGGCGTGGAAAACTGAAGCTCGGTGCCTGCCGTGAAACTAATGTTGGGACGATCGCCGGCGAAGCCAGACTCGCGATCCCTGTCTCTATCGTCGCGACGGTCATGGCGGTCAGGGCGGTACTCGTCGCGTTCGAGGCGTCTGTTCTCGTACGACGGCGCATTCGAGGGTGGACCCCCCGCCCAGCCAGAGGGACCAACTGGGGGAGGGCGCTGGGGCGGCAGGCTCTGCCTCATCTGGTCGATTTTCTGCTGAACAACATCGGGAACAGTCCACGTTGTCTGCTTGGTCTCAATATGCGCAAAGTATCGCTTTCCATCTGCCCAGTGGGCTGCCCAGCCGGTGCCAGGGAGTGCGCGCTATTCAAATCATTAGCTGTCAACCGACTAAGGAGTCCATGGGAAACGTTTTACCTCAACATCGTCTTTCAGCTCGTCGGGCTTCTCCCACGTGGTGAGCTTCGTGATCGTGTTATAGTAGTATTCCCTGCCATCTGGAGTTTTAGCACTTGTCCAAGTGGAGCCAGGCGGCGCCATTGGAGGCGGATATCCATTCATTGCGGTGAGACTGCGGCGAGAGGTGATGGAGTGTCGCGCGTGTGCGTGTCGTCGAGCTGGGTTGCGAAGAAGCTGTGGAAACAACTTATTGATGCACGGACCTTGTGGCCCGCACGGATCTTGTGGCTAGCGCGGATTACTGGGACCCCTAGCTCAGGCACCGGATTCACGTGCCCTCTCTGCTATTCACTCGACGTAGCCATGGCTGCAGATACGGCCGAAGCGCAGCCGCGCCAAAGCCTCGAGTTCGTCGAGAGCTCTGTGCTGGAAGCAGTTGTTCCTGCAAAGTATGAAATCGACATCAAAACCGCCATCGAGTCTTGGGATGGTGCGGGACATGATGAGGATGGATCCATTCTACCTTTCCTGGAGCAGCGACAGGTGCTTCTCCTCGGTATGTCTCGCCAGCTTACCATCCAATGCATGTCTCTTACTTATGCATAGGCTTTTAGATGAACTACTAGCTGTATATGTCGTCTTTCGAACACCACTGTTGGAAGATTCTACCCTAAAGGGATATCTTGAAAGATTGATGGTCAATGTGGAAGCATTCGCCTTCAGCACTGCTCCCCCACCTGAGCAAGACCCCAAAACCGGAACCCTCAAGGAACTCATCTATTCTGGTACCATCAAGCCTTCAGATGAGCCTAGCATTGTATGCTACGGTGAAGGTGATAATGCCCATACCTTTGTCATCTGGAAGGTTGATATCTTCATTGGTAAGGTCTGCAGATTACGAAGTATTCGCAGTATCTGATTTTTAAGTAGCCCGTCCTCAGGGCAGATTTCATAAGCCTGCAGTGTACTTCCAACCCACGGCTTCCTTCAAGCCTGCAGAAAACCCCAAAGAAGATGCTCTGGAAGATGATTATCTGCCAAGCCGCGTGCCCACACCACTGAATTTACTTCAGTCATTCGAGAGCGACCCAGCTCTGGTCGGTGTCCACCCCCGGCTTTCGGCCATGCGCATCAGCAAAGTCACGCCGAGTGCTCCTGTTGCAAGGGAAATGGTCCGCCCTATCCGGAATGGCCAAAAGCCTATATTCAGGGTGCTCCCACCGCTCATATGGAGAGTAAGATATTCAAGACTCCATGCGTCAGTGAATGATCTATCTTTGATCGCTTCTTTGGACCTAGAAGTTGCCCAGTTCGCTACATATGACGTTAGAATCAAGAATGTTAAGCTGGCATTACATGGCGGCAAAACCAAAGAGCTGAGCACGGAACAAGACGCAACAGTTAGCCATAAGCCTGGCGACCAACTGACATATCTGTACAAGATTATGCCAGATCTTTCCCCTGATGGAACTCCATCACTCGGAACTAAGGGTCACTATCTGATCCTCAACGTTGAGGCCAATGTCACCATGTCCAGCGATTGCCGGCCGGACATTGCAATTGAATGGAAAACACCTGTCGATTTTGCATCTGAACAAGCACCTGGCCATGCCAAGGCTTTTCACCGTCCCACCAGCTCTATGAGTCAAGCGACAAACGCATCTAATCCGGATGCTCTTGTTGGGTCCGATTCTCAAGATCAGCACGGTCATGCACTCTCGAGTAACGAGGTGAATGTCACACTTACGGTTTCTGGGCCACCCAGCATTCAAGTTGGCGAGATCTTTACGTGGGATGTATTCATTGTCAACCGATCCGATAAAATGCGAAGGCTGGCAATCTTGGTCATTGTAAAGCGACCAAGAGATGGGGAGAAGAAGCACAGATCACATCCGTCTACATCATCTGTAGGCGGTCCTCGTGTAGAAAAAAGAGAGCTACTTGCAACAGCCGTCACGGACGAGAATGTTGTTTATGCCAAGCAGAAGAGTACAAGGATAGAGACGGCAGATTTGATCTGTTTGACGACGGACATACGCGTAGGGTAAGTAAACGTAACCTGACTGGCTGCGGACCGAGGATACTAATTGCACACAGACAACTTTCGCCCGGGTCTTGCTATACGGCTGATATCAAGTTGCTCGCGCTCACTGCGGGTGTATTGTCGGTCGAGTCCATACGGGTGGTGGATCTGGTCACCAACGAAGCTGTAGACATCCGCGACTTGCCCAGTATAGTTGCTGTGGCACCATGAGTTTGTTCTAGAAGCCATTATACCCTGATCGTCTTTCCAAGCATTATTGAAGATTGAATGCATTTTGGATTTGCGCTCGTCTTGAATGCATGTCTGTAGCAGCCCATGATGCTACTTGTGAAGTTGGTGAATGCCAGGATTACTTCCCCCTCAGCAGGTGAGCCGAGATATCCGATACTGTGGCGGGCCATACCATGAAACTTTGTGTGAATAGACGGTGAGGCATCAGACGCACATACGTATTAAACAGAAGTTTGTAGAACGAGTCCGCAGCCGCTCGGAACTGGGCTGGTTCCAGTTGATGCTTGTCCCTTGGTCTATGAAAGCCGTCATTGGTCGCGGCGCGTGAAACTCTCCGCCACTGCACCATGATCATTCGTGCATCAACCCCAGGCAGGCTGCGCCCTCTACCCCCTCATACTGGTAGACTGCTCTTCTGCTCACAAAAGCATCCTTATCCGCCTACAGCCTTCGCAACCTGTGCCATACAGCCTTGAGAGATAGAAGAGGACCACTTATCGCTGCACACGGACCTTCGGCTGCGTTTCAGCAACGTCATCGGGCGCCATCTGCGAGCAACGCTACACCTAGAGCTTTTTCACAGGACCCAGCACTTACCATGAACAGCACCAGACACAGACTGCTTTACCAGCTAAACAGTCGCTGGATCTACGGAAAGATTGTGAGCGACACTGCCGACAACTGCCTGACCATCTACTGACAGCGACCAGCCGCTGCTCCATTCGATTGTCTTTCTTTTGCAAATGGCTGCCGTGAGTCTGCTCACGCGCAAGTACAACCAGTACTATGCAGCGCGACCGGTCCTTACCACAATGATCACCAACGCCGTATGTGCCCTCCTCCGCTCCCCGTAAGACTTGCGCGCATCGCGAGCCTCGTGTCGCACACAATCTCCTCTCCGAACCATGCGACCGCTGCATCAATTTCCATGTTAATCTCGAATACATCTACAAGAAATACACAAAGCAGGAACTAACAGTGATACCAGGTGTTGGGTGGTATTGCGGACACTGTGGCGCAAACCCTGACTGCTGTGCGAGAGCGCGCCGTTCGCAAGAAGGGCGGCCCAGGCAAGGACGACTTCCTGGCGATTGAGATTCACGACCTTGACAAGCGCAACCCCTTCAACGAGAACGATCTCATTCCCGACTCGAAGAAACTGCCGCCGCCCTTTGATTTCGAGCGCACCACCAGGTTCATGTCATACGGTTTCCTCATGTCGCCCATCCAGCACAGGTGGTTCAGGTTCCTATCCGCCACATTCCCCGTCACAAAGACTGCTACATGGATGCCGGCATTGAAGCGCGTGGCTTTTGACCAATTCCTGTTTGCTCCAGCTGGTCTGGCTGCATTCTTCACCTTTATGACAATTGCCGAGGGCGGCGGTAAGCGAGCCGTGCAGCGTAAGTTCCAGGATGTCTATGTGCCTGCGCTCAAGGCCAATTACATGGTTTGGCCAGCAGTGCAAATCATCAACTTCCGTGTCATGCCTATTCAATACCAGATTGTAAGTTGCCCAGCCTCGAAAGACCCAGGCGAGACTAACACTCTGCCAGCCTTTTGTATCCAGTGTGGGTATTGCCTGGACTGCCTACCTTTCCTTGACCAACTCCGCCGACGACGCCTAAGTCTCTTCCACTATACAAACAGACTTCCCTTGTACAACTATCATGGATACACGTAAGCTGGATCATGACGATCTTGATTTGCTGCCCTTGACCTTTTTGTGCGTCTCTACAATTGAATGGGCATTTGCGCGGCGTTGGGTCTGTCGACCTTTTGTTCAGAGGGACTAGGATTTGCGTGTACAACTGTCAATTAGATCAGAATGAAATACTTTTCCTATTTTATTGTGTTGTTGGTTTAGCATAAGGGCATTTCGTAATGAGTTTGTTCAGTTTAAAACATCAATGACACTGGGGACCGTCGATGTACCATCGGAGAGCGAAAGGAAATGTTAGGAGCTGCAAGCTCTTGTAGCTACTGCTCTCCGAAACCAGCCGTCACTCTCGGCCGCGGGGGAGGGGGGCCTCACTCGCGCATCCTGCGCAGTACAAGGGCAGCTAAAACATTTTACTTTAGCTAATGAGGCTTGGTTTTAGTCACACCAGTTTTCTTTTTGTGGTTCGATAAGGAGCAAGAAGCTTTGCATGCAGGAGAGGAACTTGTGGACTGACTGCCCCGCTGCAACCACCCCCACCAAGCTTAGCTACATACTACAACCCAGACCAAACACCACCCTTTCTCTCCTTCTTTTTCCTTAATCCAAATCTTCTCCGGTAAGTGAGCTCTTAAAATGAGACAAACTATCAATTGCACCCAAATTCAGACAGCTTAAGTGCAAGAGCTTCATTGACACGCCATCACAGTACACACCCCACACACACGTCATGTCTCTCTCCAACAAGCTATCGATCGCCGACGTCGATCTGAAGGGCAAGCGCGTCCTGATTCGAGTAAGTGAATGTTATGATACTTTGTACAATTCAGAGGTCACATCTAACCATGACAATCTCTAGGTCGACTTCAACGTCCCTCTGGATGCCGACAAGAAGATCACCAACAACCAGCGCATAGTCGGCGCACTTCCCACAATCAAGCACGCCATCGACAATGGCGCTAAAGCCGTCATCCTCATGTCCCACCTTGGCCGACCAGACGGAAAGCCAAACGCAAAATACAGCCTCAAGCCGGTTGTTGCCGAGCTAGAGAAGCTCCTTGGCAAGAGCGTCACCTTCACCGACGACTGCGTTGGCAAGTCGGTCGAGGATACTGTCAACAGCGCTAGCGATGGCCAAGTCATCCTACTAGAGAACCTACGCTTCCATGCCGAGGAAGAGGGTAGCTACAAGGACGATGAGGGCAAGAAGCAAAAGGTAGACAAGAGCAAGGTCGACGAGTTCAGGAAGGGCTTGACTGCTCTGGGTGATGTCTACATCAGTAAGTGATAAAATGAGCACGTTGGTAGAAACACAAAGCTAATCATTCATAGACGATGCTTTCGGTACTGCTCACCGCGCGCACAGCTCCATGGTCGGTGTCGACCTTCCACAAAAGGCCTCTGGCTTCCTTGTCAAGAAGGAGCTTGATTACTTCGCAAAAGCTCTCGAGGAGCCCAAGCGACCTTTCCTCGCCATCCTCGGTGGTGCAAAGGTCTCCGACAAGATCCAATTGATCGACAACCTGCTTGGCAAGGTCAACAGCCTGATCATCTGCGGAGGCATGTCCTTCACCTTCAAGAAGACTCTTGAGGGCGTCAAGATTGGTGACAGCTTGTTCGATGAGGCTGGCAGCAAGACCGTCAAGGACCTTGTCGAGAAGGCGAAGAAGAACAACGTCAAGATTGTGCTGCCCGTCGACTACATCACTGCCGATAAGTTTGACAAGGACGCCAAAACTGGTTACGCCGAGGACAAGGACGGCATTCCAGATGGCTGGATGGGTCTTGACTGTGGAGAGAAGTCGATCAAGCTTTACAAGGAGGCCATTGATGAGGCGCAGACCATCCTCTGGAACGGTCCTGCTGGTGTGTTCGAGTTCGACAAGTTCGCCGCTGGCACCAAGGCGACACTCGACGCCGCTGTTGACGCTGCACAGAGCGGCAAGATTGTCATCATCGGTGGTGGTGACACAGCTACTGTGGCGGCCAAGTACGGTGTAGAAGACAAGCTCTCCCACGTCTCAACCGGAGGCGGCGCGTCGCTTGAGCTACTCGAGGGTAAGGATCTGCCCGGTGTCTCTGCCCTGTCAAGTAAGTAAAACAGTCACTCAAAGAGGTGAACGGTGGCTCAAGAACAGGGAAGGTATATCTTCGAAGTTATGATAATGTAGCTATATAGCTCTTTGTGGTTTCAATGTTGATGAACCATGCTTCGATTGCCGTCTTTTGTTTGTAGCTTCAGACACGCTGTGATGCCTTTTGTAATATGCCCTGGCCGCTCAGACCGTGTCGTACTGCACCCTCTATTGACCACCATCGCCGCTTCCTGGTGGAATGCTATCGTGTCGTAACCTCGTGGTGGTGTATTGATCATTTGCCCAGCTTCTTCAGCTCCTCCCTGCATGTCGTCAGCTTTGGCACTATGCAATACAAAACATAGAACTCTTACCTCAGCTGCACGGCGAAATCATCGTTCGTGTCATCATCATCCCAGCTCTCCTCCCACAGATGTGTGTTGCCGTTGGGGATCTGGGTCTCCTCTTCCGTCCAGTCTAGCCCTACCGTCAGCTAATCCTATAGCCAACTTATCTTTGCTGCCCTACCTTCGACTGGAAAGTCCTCAAACTCGTCATCCTCCTCAAGTTGTGTCGCAGGCTTCTTCTCCGGTGCCAGCGGTTGCTCGCCGTTCTTTGAGTCGTGGGTCACGGCCTTCTTCATATCGTTGCTTCCTTGCGCTGAGCCGGACATCGTGCTGGATTTGTGTAGTGCGATTGATGCTGCGAAATAATCTCGTAGTATCTGGACCGATGGGTAGGGATGCGTTGGTGTTTGTGCTTCCGTAGGCTTGGTAGTAGTCGCGGCTCTAGCATCGGCGGCGGCGGCGGAGGCGGGCAACTTACCCGCAGGTCTAACAATCACGTGATGCCCATTGAAACCCCGGTTCGCATTTCGCGGGTCGGGTTTTAACTTTCCAGCTGTTCCCACTGCTTAGCTTTCCCAGGTACAATATGTCTGCCTAGAGGAACTAAATCCTTTTTGCTAGGCTGCCCATTGCTATATTTGTAAGACTTGGGTGTAAGCATGCGTGGGCTTGCGGGCGAAAATGTACCTATCTGACCGCCCGCCGAAGAGCATGACGTACTGCGTTTAGCTCCAACGCATTAGGCGCATTTGTCTGGATGGCTTACTAGGTTAATGCATACATAGATACCCGCTCATCGCGTTTGCTGGGGCTATCCCGCTGTCCGCGGACCCTTGTAATATACTATACCTTCTCTCTTTCTCTCCTCCCTCAGCCTTTGCTCCGTTTTCCCTTTTCCCAACTTCTTTGCTGGCAGAGGCTTCGATCTTCTTCCCCCGCCTACCAGACTTTCTTTTTTAGGCAACATGTTCAAAGTCGGTGGGTGGCTCAAGGGCCATACACCCGGGCATTCAAAGAGTCTGGACTCTTTGGATGAGTTTGCACAGAGTGAGGCTTGTGGTATTCGTGAGGCAGAATGGGTTGCTGACGCTCGGTAGTTCAGGAAGCTATGGGTGGTAGGAATCCTACGGATCGTTTTGCTTCAGGCAATGTGGCATACAGAACTAATGGCGTGCCAACGTAGCTGTTAACTATATCATGGCCGACGATATCGAAAACGCCGAAATTCACCTTAACAAGGGCAGTTCACCATTCCACCAGGTATGTATTAATGTTCAACCTGCAGACATATTCCGTGTAGTCCTGAGCTTACATGCTACAGCTTGGAGCAGGTGTATGCGTCTTCATAAGGGCAACGTTGGGTTTTGAACCGGAAATCGTCCGCGAAGGTCTCGTCAGATGTCCATTCCCTGTCTTCCGAACTTAGATTAACATGAAGCACAGCCGCCAATGCCTTGTATGTAGCCGAGAACTCAGCCTACGAACAACAGCGACGCGCTAGCAAAGACCCAAACTCGTATCGGTCGTCGATATACCCCCCGGGCACTGAATATGTGGTATGCATGGCGGAAGCACAGTTGATGAGTGCGGTTGTGGGCGTGCTTAACGAGAGCTTGACTGAGGCCGTCAAGAGTTTCTACAAACTGAGGAAAGCATATATTGCGTTGGAGGGTGTGATACAGAATGAGAAGAACTTCCTCAAGGAAAGGAGCACAAGCAGTCTCAACTCCTCGGGATCGGGTGGCTCTTTAAAAGGTGGATCAGGCCCTTCGAGTTTGAAGAGTAGCAAGGTTCAGGACTCCAAGGCTGCTACATCGGTGAACGCATCTGCCGCAGGCTCGACGTCCGATCTCAAGCAGACTACGACGATTACCCCGGAGACAAAAAAGGCCGCAAACGATGACAACGACGATGATTTTGAATTTGTGGATGCTGCAGAAGACCGGTCGGAGGTTGCAACACCTCTTGAATATACGGGTCACATCAATGTCCCCGTTGACAAGAATGCTTCCGTGGAACTGAACAATGCCCAAAAGAGAGTTGACGTGGAATCTAGTTCGGCACCGGCTCTGCCTACAGCAGGTGAAAATTCATCTTCTTCAATACCGAACGCCATCGAATATTTTGAGCAGCTCACATTAAGCGATGATGGCCAGGACATTGCTTCCTTTAGCGATCACCCAGTAGATACGTTTGTTCTGTCTGGATCTAACTTTTGCTTTGGGATGTTACTACTCATTCTCTCATTTATACCGCCCTCATTTGCTACCTTGCTGAAGGTAGTCGGTTTCAAGGGTGACCGAGAACGAGGCATGAAGATGTTGTGGCAGGCGACCAAGTTTGATAACATCCATGGTGCTATGGCTGGTGTGGTCCTGATGGGATATCTAAATGGGTTTACGAACTTTTGCGACATTCTCCCATCACATGGAGAGGGCGCATATCCCAAAGAGAAATGCATGGCTTTGCTCCGCTACATGCGTGAAAGATACCCCCAGAGCCATCTGTGGCTTCTTGAGGAATCCCGAATGCTGGCATCCGAGAAAGAGCTCGAAAAGGCTGTTCAATTCATAGCCGAGGCGGGCGAGACAAAGCTCAAACAACTCGAGGCCCTGAGCTGGTTCGAACGTAGTCTCAACAGCATGTACATGCATGACTACGAGGCCGCTGCCGCTGGGTTCGACAAATGCGTCAGCCTGAACAACTGGAGTCACGGACTATACTACTACATCATCGCCGCCTCCTACATCGAGTTATACAGGAAAAACAAGACCACAAACCCCACCGAAGCAAAGAAGTACGGCGAAAAAGCCGAAGAGATTATGAAAAAGGTAATCCCCAACACGGGAAAAAAGAAGTTCATGGCCCGCCAACTCCCCTTCGACGTCTTCGTCAGCCGCAAGATCCAAAAATGGGAAGCCCGCGCCAAAGAATGGAAGTGCGGTCTCATCGACGCTGTCGGCATCTCGCCCATCGAAGAAATGATATACTTCTGGAACGGCTACAAACGCATGCGCAACGACCACCTCGCCGTCTCGCTCGCGAACCTCGCCTGGAGTGAATCTCCTGCTAACCCGCACTGGGACAAGGAAAGCGTCGACGAGAAAGCCATACTGCATGTTCTCCGTGCTGCTACGCTACGTAATATGGGACAACCGGCTGAAGCCAAGGCTCTTCTCGAGAAGGAAGTGTTGTCCGTGGATCGTGCGCTACTGACTGGGGGCCTGAAAGACAACTGGACGGCGCCGTGTGCACGGTACGAAATGGCGGCGAATATCTGGCGCGAGGCGGATGCAGAGGGGCATCCGGAAGAGCATGTTGAGGTGCTAGGGCAATGTAGGGATTGGTTGGATGAAGTTACCAAATGGGGGAGTTACGATTTAGATGCCAGGTACGTTTTTTTTCCTTTCTTCTTTTTCTTATGCGCATGAGCTAACATCTTTTTTTCCGCAAAGAATCGGAATAAGGATTACGACTGCAAAGGAGACGCTGAGGAAGTACGGGATTCAGTGTTGATGATTATGGCGGGCCGGGGGTGGGGGTGGTGACTTGTCGGAATATGGTATAGACTGGGGCGGTATTTAGAGCACTTTTACATGTGGGGAAATCAGGTACATATTGATGTACATATGCAAGGTGATTGCTGCACGACATCCTCGTATATGTATTACCTTGGGACTTGCGGCGATTAGATAAGGCGATTCATCCTTCCTACAAATGACCACTCAACTCACATTCAATACATATACGATAGTAGTGTTACCTGTTAGAAGGGAGTAGATGCATAGGCTATAGCAACCAAGTTCAACTGTATCATACGTGCTGTCTCTCTCGTTATTTCCTTTTGACCCACCTTTTCCCCTCCCTTCTTTGTGCTACGCCACAATTTCCCAAACGGGTAATTAACACCTAAATGATCGAGTATAGGGACACGGGTGGGGCTTTATTGTTTTACTTTTTTGTCTTGTCATTCTTCTTCCCCCCAACAAATTTGATTTCTTTTTTCTGCCTCGATCTCGTAGATGTCTGAATAGATTGTTAACAGGGTTGGTTTTTTTTTTCTCAATTTAATGTCTAGGTTTTGTTTGATTGGGGGGGAATATATAAGGGGGGGAGGGAATGGTGTTACGTTTTGTGGAGTTTGTTTGTTTTGGGATTAAGGTTTCAAGGGTAGGGGGGTGGCGGGACGGGTCGTAAGTGCTTGGGGCGAGTTTGTTCAGGAGGTGAATGTAAGTTGTGGTGAAAGGGCGGGCTAACTGAATAGAGAGGCTGTTCCCGTTTAATTTCCTCATGTGGATGAAGAGGCTCTCATGTGGGGAGGGGAGAGGATGGGGCTCTTTTGTGGATTGCTTGGTTGGTGCCGAGGTGGGTTTTGTGGATGTGGCTCATGGTGAGTCTTCGCCACACCTACATGTGAATATGGCTTCAGTTTTTTTTCTGGGTTTCTGGCTGGATTGACTTTGTGTATGAATTTACAATCAATTGAGTTGTTTGGAGGGTATAATCGGGGGCCTGAAGACTTTATATAGAGTTCAATCATGCAATAAATCTATATTATATAGGTAAACACCATGTAGAAGTCAGACTACGTAGAATCACGATAACAGTACTGCAACACCATGGATGGACCAATGATCCCTTTCTGACTCTTACCATCCCACTGCCTCCAAACTCAAAGTACGAAGACACATGTTGTGCTGAGCAAGCATTGTGTAAGCGTGGTCAACCCCAGTTGACAAGCAGCAAAAACCCACTCTACAGACCGAACAGCGCCGAAAAAGCAGCGTAATTGACCGACTAGAATCAACACATTTTCACATTCCCTTCCCTTTGCAGTAAAACAACCATGTGGTTGGAAATATCAAAGGGGGGAGGGTGGAGCACGGGGGCTGGAGGGCAGGGCAGAAGAAGAGGGGGGGCCTGAAAGCATCAGTGGCGATGTAAATCCGCCGAGGCGGCGTGGGCTTAGTTTTGTTTTTTGTGCCGAAAAGAGAGGACTCGAAGGAAAAAGAAGGAGAGGAGAAAAGGCCGACGCCGATGGCGACCGATGCCGTCGGCGCGAATGTGAGCCATAGAAGGGTCAAAGGTGGGCCCAAGAGGGAAGTACGTCCGACAGAGAAAGTCCGAAGTAATGCGACTGCAATCAACGGGCGGATTGTACTCAGATTGGACGTCGTTTTTGCCGTTAACGGTAGGTTTGGAATGACTGCGACTTGGGCGGGTGCCCGGGGATAGGGCGGAGATAAAAGGCGTGATGCAACAACCGCATCTACTGAGTCAAGCTCTGGAGGCAAATGCGTGGTTGATCTCGTCGCTCTGATTCATGTTGTGGGTTGGGTGATGGACATGATCGTTGACATGCACCCCTGCATAGTAAGTAGCCCAGAGACTGCGCTTATCGACTTTGTATAGTACTAGACTACAGTGCAGCAGTCTTGAGATAGCATCGACTACACCATCACCAACACGACGAGTACGAATAGCCGCCATGATATTAAGCGCCCAACCCACACAACCTCGCAGTCTCTCTATGCTTAATAAGTATCCACGGAGTCATAACCCTTTTCAGAAGACGATTTGTGAATCGTGCAGGGTGGAGTACAAGTATCGCCGGTTTCATGGGGCCGTGATTAACCCGGACCTGGCCAATCGACAACGGGACCGTATCCGATAGGTCGGGTAGGGGACTTAAGGTTACAACAAGATGCTGAACATATTGGTCCGACACCAATGACACAAGGAAAATAGAGTTTGGCGAGGCCTCATGAGGCTGTTGCTTGATAGCATCAGTCAGGGCAGGTTGATTGGGTGCTGCTTGCATGATTTACGTCCAGGCGTTGCTGGGCGAACTGACGTGAGAATGCAGGATGCGGGGGAGATGCGGGGAGATAAAAGGCCCACGGAATCAATTTACAGTAGTACCTGAATGAGGAAAGGATATGGTGAAACGACCTGGTTTTGTGATTTATTAGAACTACCTGGATGGTCTGGACTGTTCTCCAGTCACACAGGGGGAAATCTGGGGGCCGCCCTCATTCTGGCTCGACAGTAATGACCGACGAGGCTTGTTGCTGGCACACTTTTGTGGAAATCCCTTTTGCATCTCTTTTAGGCACCTTCTAAGCACGTGATGTGTGGTTGGTTGGTGCGGTGGTCGTTGCTCGTTGTTATCGTCCTCAGTCGACCCTTCTCTTTATGCTTCTTCCTCCATCCTCGCCTCCAATGCCACTGACAACATCTTGCACCAGCTCCCGCAGTTGACTCTGCACCTCCTCAGAGTTGTAGTCGTCTCTCGCCGCCAATTCTTCGATCCGCCGCCGTATCTCCGGATCTGGCGCATCAGCGGCATCTTCTTCCATAGTGCCCATATTGACTTTGACACCACCAGGTAATGGCGGCGGGGGGTGTACACTCTCAGTTTCTACAAGACCCGCTGGCATTGGCTCAGAGCCAGTTCTCCGACTCCTCAGATACTGGTAGACTTCGTGTGCCTCGCCTTCTTCCTCGCCAATCTTGTCTTCGGCCGTTTGACCATCGCCATTGCGTATGCTAGTGTCTGCACCCAACTCCTCGACCAGGCATTTTGCGACTTCGACTTTTTCGGCTGCGAAGAGGGGCGTTTCGCCGTCCTCGTCTAGAATGTTGACGTCGGCATTGAACTTTTGAATCAGGTCGCGCAGCACGGCGAGTTGGTTGTATGAGGCGGCGGCATGGACCAGAGAGTAGCCATGAGCATCGCGCGCCGAGGCCAGTTGTGGATGCTGGGCCAGCGACGTGAGGATGGACTGCGGGCGGGTGTCGATGAGGTTGAGCAACAGGTCAATGGTTGGCGGCGGTAGCGCCATGGTGGGCTGGCTGGCTTTGCTGCGCTTGTCTGACGGTGGCCGGCTTTCGGGCGTGCTGGATATCCGTATTTGTCCGTATTCGGACGCAGGAGACGCAGTCACTGGGGCTGAGCCTCGGTGCTGCACAACTGACTGTACCGTGCGTAGGCGTCTGCGTATAGGCACAACACACGACTCCGGGCCAGCCCTAACAGCTAAGAAAAACCAAGCGCAAAAGATGACGTGGGCGGAAGTGCGGAGACTTTCCCCCTACCGTCGCACATCATGTCCTGGACTAAACCCTGGCCGTCCTAGCACCCGCATTTCGACAGCCATTGTCATCATCATTCTCATGACCATCATCATCGCTCCTCGTACGGCAATAGTGTACTTATAGCGTACGTCCATGTCCGTCCGACATCCTGTCCCAGCGCATACGCCAGTACGCCGGCGCAAACGCAATAGGCTGGCAACGCTCTGGGCGCCTGCTGAGACGCCGCCGTGTCCATTCAGGCCACCGCCTCGAGCCCTGCCCTCACAGCCTCAAGCCGTCCCGCTGGGCACTTGGCAGTTATCGCGTGCCCTCTTGCCTCACCCCTTGAACCCTTCACTCCGTCACTTATCATCTCTCAATCATCTTATTACTCGCCCATGGTAGCACCCTTCATGCTTGCACCCGCTCCACACTACACACGTCAAACCACATTTGCTTTTCTTTTCGGTGACACGCACTAGCACTTCAAATCATACCCAAAACACTCGACACTCCCGCCAAGATCAACAAGTTCAAAGCACCCGTCCATGCGCCTGTCAATTTGAGCCGTCTGCAACGTTTGACACTCGCACTACTTGGTTCTAATCATCTACCTCCATAAACCTCCACTCTGTTGGCGTCGTACACTTTGTTTCTAGCATGGTAAACATGCAGGCTTTCAACGGAATTAGCAGACCGTCGGCACGACTGGTCGCATCCTACATTTTTGACTGGATCGTCATCATCGGCATCGCAGCCGTGGCCGCTGGCTGGGAGTATGTCGAACCTTTCCGCCGACCTTTCTCGCCCGTCGACCTCAACATCTCATATCCCTACCAGACGAGCGAAATGATCCCCACTTGGCTTCTGGTTCTTGTCTCGCTCGTTGCGCCTGCCGGTATCATCATGGTAGTATGTCTTGTCTTCGTTCCTGGACCCACGGCCGAACGCGGAACACCAAAGGCGCTCATTTGGAGGAGGAAGCTCTGGGAGTGGAACACGGGATGGATGGGCCTTGCGCTTTCACTTGCAACGGCCTTTTTGATCACTCAGGGCATGAAGAACTTGTTTGGAAAGCCGAGACCAGACCTGCTATCGAGGTGCAAGCCAGACCTTAATCGTATCGCCGAATTCGCCATAAACCCCGTTGTTGGAGATATCTTTGATCCAGCATGGGTACTCGTCACTTCTGGCATTTGCACTCAGACAGACAACGATCGTCTCAAAGACGGCTTCAAGTCTTTCCCAAGTGGACACTCG
Source organism: Bipolaris bicolor (assembly GCA_026262445.1). NCBI lineage: Eukaryota > Fungi > Ascomycota > Dothideomycetes > Pleosporales > Pleosporaceae > Bipolaris > Bipolaris bicolor. The sequence continues at coordinate 519,158 of JAODYD010000018.1, forward strand.
AGCTGTAAGCCGTTTCCCACGCCCCTCTTGGTCATGACGTTTTGCTAACCAACACCCCTTTAGTTTCATGGGCCGGTCTCCTCTACCTTACTCTCTTTCTGGCTTCCAAGTTCAGCGTCGCAATCCCCTTTCTTCCACCCCGCCCCTTCTCGACAAACCCAGCTTACACTTCGGCCGTCACCCCATCCAACCTCAAGAAGCAAGCTACGCTGCCAATGCACAAGCAAGACACTTCTCTTTCATCCGCAGCGTACAGTGACGATGCTGTAGTCCCCATTCGCTACCAAAACGCTGCGCCCCCCGTATACACTCTGGTCCTCATTCTCGTACCTATTGGCTCTGCCATTTACATTACCAGCACACGCTTCACCGACTACCGTCACTTTGGCTTCGACATGCTGTTTGGCACATTGATCGGCGTAACCTGCGCGTGGTTCTCATTCCGCTGGTACCACCTCCCCGTTACGCGAGGTGCGGGCTGGGCCTGGGGACCACGAAGCTACGAGCGTGCATGGGGCATTGGCGTAGGAAGGGGTACTTATGTTGGCACAGAGGGATGGAGCAAGGCGGGTGCAGGTACAAGGAGGAGGACAGATGCCCAAATGGGTGCACACAGTGTGGACGACAGCGAGTTGGGCGTCCTCAACCATAACGGTGTGCCACATGCTGGAAACCCACCCAGCGAAAGGCCTTCAAGGGGCGGTGCATCCCGCGATATGTAATTGCGTTGTTTGTTTTCCTCTTAAGACGTTACATCAATTTTTAATGTCAAAACAAGTCTAATGAGACGCACGGCATGACGGTCACTCATTTTCTAGCAGCTTAGACTGTCTTTACTACACTTTATACATAGAAAAGTATCATACCCATCTGCTTTTACGTTTTTTTTTCTTCTTCTTCTTCTTCTTCTTCTTCTTCTTCTTCTTCTTCTTCTTCTTCTTCTTCTACCGCAATAGACTGTACTATTGGAGACTACAGCGTTGGCTATACTATCACTTGTCATATTGACACTATCAACCATCTACTCCTGACAGCCATTCCCTCCTCTCGCAAACACAAAGCAGTAATGTAGAATTTCAATCATAATCACCCTCCAAATCGCAGCCAATTGGACTCCCCAACCAACATTCCCGTATCTTGATATGCAGTCATAGTTGCATAGTCCTAGTGCCACCCCAGTTAAAACCTGATCCCCCCTTCCGTCCCTTCCGTCCCGCCTACTAACCCCGATCTACCACACTGACTGTACTATCCTGGATTAGCTCAAACCCCACCCAGACACACCACTGGAACCCATCTAAATCCACATGAAGAACACACTACACATGAGCATCCGAACAAGTAGCATAATACGGATGCAATGTACTCGGCATATCTACCAACGGCTGTGTTTTTACCTCTAAGTCTCACAGGAACACATGTCTACTTGGCTGGTGAATAGCATTAACACTCCCTTTTCAACTAGAAGTGCGGTAAGGATACAGTAGTCGCACGGACTATATGTACAAGTAGGTAGGCTTACGTCAGATCTTACTTCTAACTAACGTTAATCGTGTCTCGCAATTCTGTGTCATGGTAAGATAGTTCAATGAGTGTGCCCTGTTCTTCTACTCTAGGCAAGCAAGTCCGTCGTGGAAAGGCATTTATGCCGGCTGCATATGATGTACTTGAACTTTCTCTGTGGTATATGTCACTATCAAATTACTGTAGCTGCCCAGCATGCTTTTCACTAGGCCATTCTTCTGTCATGGATTAGGAAGAGTTTTGGATAGTAACATGTCGTGTTCATCTTATTGCAAGCAAGTGGTAATTGATATACTGATGAACCACACAACCACCCGCAGTTTCAAAAGTGACTAGGGAAAAATACACATGCGAAGACCCGTACTCTAGCAAGAGGCATAACAACTACATCCTTCCAAGTAGGAACAGCGTCATCATCAAACCAACGGTACCTTACTTACCAGCGGAAGATATAAGGAGGTGTCGCTTTGGGTCTTGTCGCTTTGGGCTACGGTGTCATGGCAAATCAAATATGCTTTCAATGCTCCTATATATGTTTCTCAACCAGCTGGCAGCTGAACACCCTTTCAAGGTAGACCTGGACGCCGGTGTTGAAAAGACGTGCTGTTCCTACTCTTTCTCCACTACTCTTCAGCTGAAGCACGGCTATCAGAGTGCGTGTATTTTGGGAGATGTAGGTTATCTCTGGCCTAACACTGCTCTGCTCTATCGTGTCAGCCATAGAGCTGAGGTCTCTACTGGCCCTTCTTTCCCCTGGACCTCTCCTCTTCCCTCTTGCGGTAGATCATGGCCGTGAAGGGGTCCTCCCACTTGCATGCAATCGAATAGGCAACTGCTACCAGCCCAGAAAGGAGGATACCAGCTGGCTTGCCATACCAGATCGCAGTAGCCAAGAAGGACATGGTAGAGCCATGGTACATGGGAGAGCTGGAGACGTTGAAAGGGAAGGTTGTGACGGGCTCATCCATGAGGATTCCGAAATAGTCTCCGAGATAAGTACCAGTGACACCAAGGGCCCACATGGAGGTTACGACGAGGACATTTCCAGTGAGGAAAAGCGGGATTGCCGAGTACTTGATTACAGGAGACAGGAGTGCTGGGTGCGTAGGTTGGTCTGCAAGAGCTTCGTTGTAGCTGGGTTTTGTTAGCAGTCGAAGTCAATAGGCGAAGGATTAAGGTGCCCCGCGAATAATGTTTCACCCTCTGTACGTACAGGTAGTCCCTGAAGATACCCAGCGAAAAGATGGTCACAGCGAGTGCGTAGCAACCAAGTCGCGAGTTACCACCGAAGATTTTTGTAATGGCCTTGTTGTGGTATTCTGTCACTAGTTAGGCCTATGTTTTATGGGTGATTTCATAGCTGTCCGCAGCAGTAATCGTCCAGTACGTACCTTGCTGAGCTGCAATGCTATACCATATGTCAGTATGCTCTACGAAAGTTCGAAGATGCCGACTCACTTCCAAAAGGTAGGGTTGAACGCAATGCTGGCCGCAGATACTGTTGCCTTGTAAGTCTGTGTTTACAAGTGGGGCAAGACTTGATCACAATACTTACTCCAGAGACTGGGCTTGCTGAAATCGATGTATTCAGACATGATTTCGAGGATGACGAGGTAGAGCTTGCACGAATAGCGACCAGGCAGACGAAGGAAAAAGACGAAAGTGACCCGTGTTAAGAGGGATTGGGGGATGTTGTCAGTTTACCGAGCTTGAGCATGTGTCGCTCGGCAGATGTGGAGCTACTGAACGTCATAGCTCGGCTTTGCGGACGAACCATCCGAATAGGGAGCGTCACGTGCAGTGTGTTGACATTCATAATTTAGTCGCGTCATTACAACATATACTGTGGTAGATGTGAAAATTCCTGAGAGCCCTACGAAATTCAGTGGATATTGTGCCAAGATAATATCACGTGATTCGAAGAAATTGAAGAAAATCAAAAACTACGAACAAAAACATACGACAGCGGGGATTCGCCAGTGGTCACCCACCTGACTACTAATCCGCCGGTAAACTGCTTAAGTACGGATGATCAAACGGGGATCCCTGCTGCCAGCTTCCTATGGTCGTATGTGCCAGAAAAATGGAGATAGGTTTTTTATGTTCATACATACCCGGTGCTCGCGGACTTGGAATCGGCAATGCCCAATTGATGTTATGGATATCACAAATTTTGGCACTATCACACGGACACAACCCACCTGAATTCCGCGTACTACAGAGGCTCACAAGTTTCAAAAGGCTAGGAATGGACAAACGATATCGAACAATCAATTTATGCAGGATCCCAGTTACTTAAGGGTCCAGGTGTGGAATGCGTCTCTCGCAATTACATACTATAAGCGAAATGGCGTCCGCTGTCCCAATGCAAAGAAAAAAAAGTCAATCACAAGCCATTGTCGGCGCATGTGAAAGGCCCGCCAAATCCATCCGCTTTATACCCGTCAATAATCGATTGAACCGTAGCATATGTGCCTGCCGTGAGGAACAGCAGGCCAATAAGGCAAAGCAGGATATTGAAGAAGAATCCAAAATATCCGCGGAGCCCACGCGTCCTCCAGTATCTTGGGCCGTACTTTTCCGAGCGAAGCTGAAAGTACGCAGCGCCCCAGAAAATGAAGCCAAAGAAAGAGTCGAAGAGCGAGCTCATGAGGGAGAGCAAGTCGGAGAAAAATGGAATGACTTCGGCAATGATGAAAGCCAGAATCCAGATGACGGCGAGAATTCCGGTCCATGTGAGCCAGCCGACGGCGGTATGGTCAGTCCTGTGTCGCGATGTAGGCCCAAAGATGCGGAAGAGTACGAATCGTGCGGTTACGGAAGCGTACAAGACACCAAGGAAAATGATGGTGGGAACCATGAACGTGAATGACACCTTCTTGTAGACTTCGTTCGAGATCGAGCCAAATGCCGGAGAGGTCATGTAATTGGTGCCTGTGTATCCGTATACGACACCTCCCACGAGGGAAAAGACAATGACCTCGCAGATGGTGACAGCCCAGAGCGCCTTTGGGAAATCCTTGGGTTCTCTCATCTCGGCAATGAAGCTGGGAAGAGTGATTTGACCAATGAAGGTGTAAGAAATGTTCATGAAAGCGCTCATTCCAAGGACGAAGGTGGTTCCAGGTGGAGGTACAGCATGGACTTCGAGCTCTCCCTTACTTGGGTAACCTGCAGGTTTTCCGTCCACTCCAGAGAAGGCTGCTGCGAGTATGACGGAGACGAAAGTGAACAAAGCGGAGCCGGTTGCGATTGTGGCTAGAGTATTGAATGTACGGGGAAGAGAAGCCACAAACGAGATGATGGCGGTGATGGCAGCGAATGTAATTGTGCATGTTCCATGTGAAGTGATTGTGTTCCACCATTTGGCTCCCACAAGACAGTGTAGACCCATGATAAAGACGTCTATACGGGGCGTTAGTCGAGTACACAGCGAATGAAAAACATGGAGATTGGCCTACTGTTCAGGACAAACATGACTGCGGTAGCATAAAACGCCCACTTCTTGTTCCAGAAAAGCATTTGGCCAATGTCACAGACATCTCGAATCTGGGGGTGGCGCATACAAAACTCCCTGGAATAGTGTTAGAAGCTGCATGCTATCATGAGCTACAAAGACACAACCCACCATGTAGTCAAGGATGTGTAAAGGACAAGACCCGCAATCACCGCTGTGAGTATAAGACCTGGTACCAATCCCAAAATCGAATAACTCCACGGAAAACTCATGATGGCCAAACAAATGTACTCTGAGAACAAGAGAGCTGCAGTCTTCTTCCAGCTGCAGGTGCGATATTTCAAAACGTTGTTGGCCTCGAGTTCGATCTGTTTGCCGATCGTGATGCTGGCGTCTGAAATGTCATCGTTGGTAGGCGCAAGAATTCCTTTTGCGGCGGCAGCTTCGGGGTCGTAATTCTTCTCTCGGTCATTGGCAACTTTGTCGCTGCTGCTGTGGCTCATGTTGTCGGACGGTGAGGCCTTGCGACCCAATAGACCTTTCAACGCCATTTCAGGCAGCGGATACACCTCTTAGAAGGTGTGTAGTAAAAACGACAAGGAGAGGTTGGTTCCGGGAGCATTAATTGCGCAGGTAGAACGTGGATGTTCCGGAGTGGAAGCAACTTGTACCAGAGGTAAAAGGGCCCGGCAAGCCGATCGTTATATATGTTGAGTGAGGGAAAGAGATGGCGAAGAGACTGCTCCAGGATGGCTAGGCTAAGATTAGTGGGGGGATGGAGAGGTTCGGTGAAAGCGAACAGCGAGCATAAGAGTGGATCGCTTCCGTTCTGCTGGCGCCACGCCATGACTGCGACACCCTCCAACCTCGCCTCCATGAAATTTCCGCGTTAAGCCCATGATCGGCAATGCTGCTTTGCTGGGGGTCCTGTCAGCGAGACCATGTTCATATGTATCAACCTCCTCGGACTGCTGCTTTGTGACCGTTAATCAAGGCCTGGTATTCGGCCTGATGGCTTTGACAAGCGACTCTTAGGACCGGGATTTCACTCACACCCTTTCTGCAAGGCCGGCAGCCTGTTACACGCGGCACAAGTGAGAACAACCATCCTGATGTCACAGTGCGTCCAATAAGCACTGTGGCTAAGCTCCACACCCCTCGACTTGGCTTGCTTAGCTTACGCGAACCTGCGGGCCATGCGACGCAACCAAGCTTCGCCAATCCTCCCGCGGGGAACGTGAGAAATCTTCCTCTCTGGCTGGTCTGGAGCCGTTATCAGTTGGACAGAGTTGCGCCGCACCTGCGTCTGTGGCTGATGGGACGGTTCTGACGTCGTGTATTGGGGGTTTATGCTGATGAACAATAAATTCGCCATATGACGTGCTCTGGCACCTGGTCGTTGACCGTGTTGCCTCCGGCTTGGCACATCAGAGAACAATGTCTTCTACACATATATGCGCAATAGGCACACCCGACTCATCAGCCATCTTGGAAAGCCCATATCGTAGACACGTCCAGTACGTTTTACAGCAAGAGATGGCTCGAACTGACCCCACTATCGCGACTTTCAACCGGTTGTCGGCAACCGCCTTTGTCTTTTTGTGGAGGTGGCGGGTGGCGTTTCTATCTTTTCCGTCGGCGGATTCTATTGCTAACACCTAGACTTTGAAATGTGTTTTTCAGAAACTATCACTGAGCTGTTCTTTTCCTCTCCCCTCTCTTCTCTACTGAAAAAAGAAGAGTAAACACAGACGCGTAAGAATGGTGCTACTCGCATTCTCAATAATGCGCACCGTGAAAAAAAGAAAAGACAAGAAAACGCCTTCGCTAACAAACATTCTATAAACCAGGTATGCCTCCTCCCACTGCGTACGCCAAAAATTAAATCAAGCTATCTCCTCCACTCCCCCAGTTTATCTGTTGCTGAGACTGTTGCTGCTGTTGCTGTTGCTGATTTTGTGTTTGTGCTCGCAAACTCGCCATACTATTGTTCATACCCATACCCATACCCATGCCACTATTGGAGCTTGCCGTTCTACTGCCCATGCTCGGTGGAGGCGCTATACTAAACGTACCGGCACTACTGCCTGCCGCTGATTTCATAGGTGGCGGTGCAATACTGAAAGACGAATACGGGTTACTGTAAGCTTGAGACTGTGCTGGCGGAGGTGCCATAGAAGGGAAGCTGGAGAACGAAGACGAGTTCGTGGACATGGAGTTTGTTGCTTTGCTCCAATCGATACTTGAACTTTGTGTCGAGGTACCACTGGGAGATATAACGTTGTTCATTCCCATTGCCGGTCTTGACTGTTGCTGAGGTTGAGTAAAAGATGGGCTGCCGATACCGGGGTTGGCTGCACTTAGAGCTGGGAAGGATGAGTTGAGCGAATTGAGTGTCGTGTCCGGTGTGACAGAACGACCCTGTGGTTTGGGAGCTGAGAGATTCGTCATCGGTGGAGGAGACACTGGAGGTGTCGACCAGGAGAATGTTGGGGCTGGGGATGCATTGTTGGATCCCATTCGATTGTTTGATGGACGCGAAGGGAGAATCGTCGAGGACGTTGCAGATGATGGAGCATTTGCCCACGCGTCTCCTCCAAGCATGTCTGTACCACCAGAAGATCCCTGTTGCCCACCTCGTACGAGAGCTTCAAAGTCTGCCTCACCATTCCCATTGCTGGTGTCGAAGCCATTCGTGGTAGATGGGCCTCCAAACGTCATGAACTCGTTGCGTGTGGTTGCTGTCGAGCTATTTGCGCCCAACTCTTGTAGTTTTCGGGTCTGCTCATTCTCCACACGTGCTGATGTTGACTTGATGAGGCTCATGTATGCTTGGAACTGGGGAAGGTTAAGTAAGGGCCCCAAACTGAATTGCCACAGAATGGGTAGAACATCCATGGCCAGGAAATCGCTATCAACTGAATTGCTGATAGCTTTGAAGACATCTAGTGCAGCCATCTATAATAGTTAGTTTTCTGTTTTGTGATTTGTTTGGTCAAACATACCATGACTGCGGGCTCCTTTGTCTTGATAGCACGGAGGAGCGGTACAACCTTTTCTTGGATGGTGTACTTGTCGAGAATGGATACATTGGAGCTTTTGGCCTTGGGGGCCGCTACCACACCAGTCAGGCCGTCACCCTGATAGTCGTCCTGCTGTTCATTTCCGCCACCACAAAGAGTCTTGAAAGCTTCCAGACCACGAATCTTGATACCCATACTGCTGGTCTTTGCAAATATGCTAGCAATAACAGGGAACAGCTCGTTCTTAACAGTCGAGAAGTCAAGAATCGGCAAAACAACAGGTAGGGTACGCAGAGCCGCATCGACCAGAGAGTGAGTAGGAGACTCGAGAGCATAGTTGATGATAGGGAGGATATCATCCTTGAACTCCTTGCCACTGCAGTTATCCGCAGCGACCTGTATGTTTTCGAGTACAACCATGAGTCCAGCTTCCTTCAGACTGTCTCTTTCCTGACCTGGTGCTTTCGTATTTGTAGCCGCCGGATTCAGGAATGTTTCTCGCAACTTGGGAATGACCTTTTCGGTAAAGGCCTTTTTACCAGACGGAAGCATGGTGATGATCTTGAACACATTCTGAAGGATCAGTGTGAGAAGCTCGCGGTCCTTCATCTCCTCGAGCAAAGCCGGGAGTATCTTCTTGTCTACTACGGATTTTGGAAATTGGTTCAAAATGCGTGGTAGGCCCCTCATAAATTGTGACTTCTCATTGGGAGTCTTCGCTGGCAACGAATCGAGAAATCGAATCGTAGATACCAAGATGTTGTCAAAGTATTGTGCCTGTTGGAACTCTCGAGCGTCCAGTCGTTGCGCAGGGCGCCTTGTAATCAAGCGATCCAGGACCCCGTTGGTAAGATCCCGTGGCAGTGGCTGTGAAGACATGAAGTTGTTGGTTTTGCTGGGCACTGAAGATGACGACGAAAAAGCCCGCTTGTACGAAGAAGAGCTTCCATTGAACTCAAGTGGGCTTTTGTGCGGCGAGTTGTATAGTGCGATTATGAGCATACCCAGACTGAACATGTCTGCTGCAGGTGTTATGTTGTTGTCCATGACGAAATCAGGCGAGGAGTAATCGAGGTTGAGCTGAACGTGTCGAGGGAGTCGGGCATCGTAGTTGAGGACTTCGGCAAGTGAAATCGGCGTTACGGACGTGGGTTTCGTAGAGTTCTCCGGAGGCGTTGCGAAGCCTAAACCTGATATTTTCCAATCAGACTATCACCGCGATCAGTAATTTGGGGCATGTGTAGCATTGCGACTACCTACTTTAGCGTTGATGAAGATGGCGTCAGGCGTTAGGTTGGCATGTACCAAGCCAGCGCTCTCATGCAAAAACTCCAGTCCTTTTGCAATCTGTAACAAGCCCTTCTGTATCTCAAGTTCGTCAATCTCGAGTTCGCGCCTGCGTTTCTGGCCGTCTGCTTCTTCGATGACATAGCGACTGCGACGTCCTCCAACACCGCCAGCCTTCTCTTGTTCGTCCTTTTCCAGTAACAGGCCAGAAAGAGACGCTGTGACAGGCTCTGTTGCGAACATGAGGCCTCCGCCGCGCGTTTCCTCAACAGGTTCCACTAACTCCAAGACACTCGGGTGCCGTAATCTAGCGAGCGAGCTGGCCTCTTTCTTAAGCCGTTCGACCACCTCCTCATGCGCCCGCTTGAGCCCCGAAGCTGCAGAGCGGCCGCCGAAGCCGGCGCCAGCAGGCGGTTCCAACGACTTCTTGTCGAAGATAAAGACGGAGGCCGCCTTGCCCGTTGATTTCTTCTTGGCGTCGTATATCTTCCATGGCCCTGAATAGGATGTGGGCTGCGGACTGAGGGTGTAGTTGCTCGAGATGTTGGAAGTGAAGGACTTTAGGGCGTTGGAGAACATGGTGCCAGTAATCTCGCCCGCGCGGCAATGTCGTGGGTGTAGGGCGAGGGCGTCATGGACTGTGGCTTCTTGGGCTTGGATTCGCGTAAGTGTCTGAGACAGCTGGGCCTGAGACTTCAAATTCCAGGCATCTCAGATGGCAGCCCTCTTTTCCACGCGGCGCTCCGAACCGTCTCGGCTGCTAGCGGATCGTCAATGTAGGCACGTTGAATGATAGTTGAAGCCAAGTGTTAGACCCCACGCGAGCCACGGTCCAGGGGTGTCTTTTTAGTGTACGTCGCGTGCATGAACACGACGCTGTGTGTACAGTATGCCGCCGCCGCCACAGACGCCTCAGCACTCTAGGCAATGACGCGAATAACCTCAAATATCCGCCTTGGTAGTGTCCATCCTTCGGCCACGCCCTTTCGCATGTGGCGGTGAGGCCGGGCGTTTGTAATTCGATATGACTGTTCGCATCGCTGGCTGGTAGGGGCTCCGGTTACGTCTAGACCCCAGTCAGGTCGCATAGTCCGAAAGAATAAACCTTTGACACGACTTGCAACTCCCATCCACGTCCACATCTATTCGGCCTGTGCAGCATAAATCACAATGCTTCACCAGCGGTCTTCACGATTGATCTCCTCGCTGTCCCATTGCGCGTTCCGCTCATCAGCAGCACCGCTCAGCGCCTCGCTGCGATGTCGGACGAGCAGGCCGTACAGCATACACGCCGATGTATCTGTTGGCGAAAAGATTAGGGACATTGATCCCACCAAGCTCAGCATCACCAGGACGACCACACCAAAGGACCTGCTGCCTCCAGAGGAACTCGTCTTTGGTCGTAACTTCTCAGGTAAGAGCCCCTGCCGCAGTCGACCATGTAGTAGACTCTGCAACTGACACCCAATTCTCAGACCACATGCTCTCGCTCGAATGGACAGCAACCCAAGGATGGCTTCCAGCGCGCATCACGCCCTACCAGAACCTCAGTCTCGACCCCGCGACCTGCGTCTTCCACTATGCATTCGAGTGCTTCGAGGGCATGAAGGCCTACAAGGACAAGAGCGGCAACATTCGGCTCTTCAGGCCGGACAAGAACATGGCCAGGCTGAACAAGTCATCTGCTCGAATTGCATTGCCTACCTTTGACCCGGATGCTCTGACTGAGCTCATTGGCAAGTTTGTCAAGGAGGACGAGCGGTTCGTTCCTGAGTAAGTTCACTCTCGAGTCCTGTGTACATGACCACGCATACAACTAACCACATGGCAGTGCACGAGGATACTCTCTCTACCTTCGCCCCACCATGATTGGCACTCAGCGCACACTCGGTGTAGGCCCTCCGGCTTCGGCACTGCTCTACGTGATTGCTTCGCCAGTTGGCCCCTACTACCCCACCGGCTTCAAGGCCATTTCGCTCGAAGCCACAGACTATGCTGTGCGCGCATGGCCAGGAGGTGTCGGTGACAAGAAGCTTGGTGCCAACTACGCGCCATGCATTGTACCACAAATGCAGGCTGCAAGTCGTGGATTCCACCAGAACTTGTGGTTGTTTGGTGAGGAGGAGTACATTACCGAAGTCGGCACCATGAACCTGTTCGCTGCAATCAAGAACAAGGAGACTGGAAAGCCAGAGCTGCTCACTGCGCCGCTCGACGGTACCATTCTCGAGGGAGTCACACGCGACTCTATTCTTGAGCTTGCGCGAGAACGCTTGGTGCCCAAGGGCTGGACTGTGACTGAGCGCAAGTTCACCATGAAGGAAGTGGCCGATGCCGCTGACGAGGGACGCATGATGGAGATCTTTGGTGCAGGAACCGCGGCCATTGTCGCCCCAGTCCGAAAAATCAGCTGGAAGGGACGTCTCATCGACTGTGGGCTCGAGGACCACGTTGAAGCTGGACCTGTTGCTCAGCAGATGAAGGAATGGATGGAGGCGATCCAGTATGGTGACGAGGACCACCCATGGAGGTATGTGGACTGCAATTACAATGCCAATGTCGATCAATTGCTAACATACAACAGCTACAAGGTCATTTAAACAAGGACAGGTTGATCAAAAGTCATGCTGTCTTTTGCGTTATTTCTCCATACAGGTCATGAGACGGATAGACGTGATGAAAGACATTGCGGGGTTATGGATGCGTGGGGTGATGCGAAGAATTATAGAAGGCGATGTTCTTGCAGTAGACTAGAAGGGCCTCAACCACGCGTTTGTATCTGTGCCAATCCAACCAATTCTTGACTGGGCGGGTGAAGTAATGTCGTGCCGAACATGAGGGTGGATGCTGAGCCCATGTACCTGGATGGATGGATGGATGGATGGATGGATGAATGTATGTATGACGTTCCCACATGGGGCATTATTTTAGCATGTAGCTAGCTCCCGAGCTCCTTCTGCACGCTGTTTCCTCTCCGCCCGCTGCCCTCTGCCGCCTGCTCTCCGCCCACACGCTCAGTGCACCACCGACTGTCGCCAATTGCCCACCAGAGCTGCGCTGCCCGCCCCTTCGCCATTGCCAGTACACGTCCCATTGTACCCCCCCTCGCGCAATTCGCACAATGCTGGCCGGCGCACTTTGCCGCTTGGCAGCCGACGTCCCCAGGGCGTCCCCACACAATGTGCCGCAACTCGCACGCCACCTTGAGCGCGTGCTCGTTATTCGCAGCGCCGCTGAATCCTCCCCCGCCCGCGCCTCGTCGCGCGCCTACGCGTATGCCCGCTCCTATGCTACGACTACACGCGCAACCAAGCCCACGGCCACAGTGAAGAAGGCGGTCAAGGCGGTCGCAAGCGGAAAGACCCCGCCAAAGAAGAAGGCTGCACCAGCAAAGACGACTGCAAAGAAGCCAGCAGCCAAGAAGACAAAGAAGAAGGCTACGGCCAAGAAGCCAGCGGCCAAGAAGGCGGCCCCGAAGCGTGCGAAGAAGGTACTGACCGAGGAGGAGAAGGAGAAGGCCAAGATCCGTGAGCTGCGCGTAAAGGCCCTGAGGGAGCCCGTTGGGCAGAGGCCGATCTCGGGCTACAACATCTTTCTTGCTGAGCTCCTCAAGGGCAAAACAGGCAGTAGCGACACTCAATTGGCTAAGATCAAGACTGCTACTAAGGAATTCAACAACCTATCACCCGCACAGCTCGAGGTAAGAGACTACAGCTTCAGCCAACACCTGCCTCATACACGTGTGTACTGATGGCCATGCTTAGCACTACAACCACCTTGCCAACGAGGAAAGTGCCGCAAGGAAGGCCGAGTTCGAAAAATGGATTCAGTCCCACACCCCACAACAGATCCGCATTGCCAACCTCGCTCGCGCCCAGCTACGCAGGAGACTCGCCGGCAAACAGAAGGGTAACCCCTCCCACACTGCCAAACTGCACGACCCCCGCCACGTCAAGGCCGCGTTGAACCCCTACGTCTTGTTCTTCCGAGCTAGACACGCCAGCGGCGACTTCAGGGGCATCACCGCTGTCGAAGCCTCTAAGCTCATTGGTGCTGAGTGGAAGGCATTGAACGAGAGTGAAAAGCAGGTACGTTCTTCTTCGCCAACTAAAAAGTCACCGTACAAATCATGGTACTAACATGAGAATCAGAAATATCACAGCGAAGCTAATGCTCTAGCTACCAAGCAGTAAAGACGTAAATACTATATATGTAACACGATTACCGCCCTTGCACTACATTGAGCAGGTTACCTTTCCAATACTCATCAACTTGCCTCTGTTCTGCTCTCAAACCACACTCTGTGTGACTGTAGTCCCTTAGTTTTCCTTTGTATGCAGGTTAGAAGGTTTTAAGGGGGAGTGGAGGGGTCGGAGGAAATGTAATACCACTGTACACCCATCTAGTCTGGCTACTAGATCTTTGGCGGTCGGTTTTTTTTTCAAGGCTCAGGCTAGGTTCAAGGAATTGAATGAGGGTTATGCGATACTGTACGTAGCTGAGACATGTTTCTGATGAGTTTATCTCCTTATTTTGATTTTGGTTTTCTTGTGTTTTGAAGGTTTAATGGAAGATGGGTCTACGCGAGTGTATGTAGTGTTGTGACTTGACGTTTTTCCCGTTTTGCACTCAGACGTCTAACGCGTCTTTTTTTTTTCCCTTCTTCTCTACTTTTGCCCCATGAGGCTTTTTTAGCACACCATAGCAGTTCGTCACGAATACAAGACTAATCGCATGACATGCATGGATGTACCCCGCAAAAAGCAACCAGTAAGCAAAAAATAACCACAGGAAAAACAAACTCACGCGTCTACCCCGCCTGTCAAAACATACTATGCAAACACTCATACATGCATTTACACACACATGTTGCCCAAAGTAGTTTAGTAACATCAAATTCACTCATCGCTCCATTCACAGCACAGCACAGCACGAAACTTATTCCACATATGATAATTGATTACAGCATCTTTTCGTTAACAAGAAGTTTCAAGGAGAATGGTTTCGTTGCCCGTGACGATGCTTTGCCGCGGGAATCAAGACTGCCACTCCCGCATCATTGCATCCCATAGAAGCACGACCCGATTGCTCACAGTACGAATCGAATTGATAACATGGTTGTTGGCCCGCATTCGCAATGATCCAACAGCCAAGCCCAGCAGGGATATTTAGTCCTGACCACTCTACTCCTCAGCCTCAAGAGGAGCCTCCTCGTCGTACTCCTCCTCACCCTCGGAGACGGAAGCCTCCTGGTATTGCTGGTACTCGGAGACCAAATCGTTCATGTTGGACTCAGCCTCAGTGAACTCCATCTCGTCCATACCCTCACCAGTGTACCAATGCAAGAAAGCCTTGCGCCTGAACATGGCAGTGAACTGGTCACCAACACGCTTGAACAGCTCCTGGATCGAGGTCGAGTTACCGACGAAGGTGGAGGACATCTTCAGGCCGCGAGGAGGAATGGAGCAGAGGGCGGTCTGGACGTTGTTGGGGATCCACTCAACGAAGTAGGAAGAGTTCTTGTTCTGGACGTTGCGCATCTGGTCCTCAACCTCCTTCATCGAGACCTTACCGCGGAAGTAGGCGGAGCAGGTCAGGTAGCGACCGTTGCGGAAGTCGGAAGCAGCCATCATGTTCTTGGGGTCGAACATTTGCTGGGTGAGCTCGGGAACGGTGACGGCGCGGAAGGAGTGGGCGCCACGGCTGGTAAGAGGAGCGAAACCAACCATGAAGAAGTGGAGACGAGGGAAGGGAACCATGTTGACGGCAAGCTTCCTCAGGTCAGAGTTGAGCTGACCGGGGAAACGCAGGCAGGTGGTGACACCCGACATGACGGCGGAGACGAGGTGGTTCAGGTCGCCGTAGGAGGGGTTGTTCAGCTTGAGAGTCCTCATGCAGATGTCGTAAAGAGCCTCGTTGTCAATACAGAAGGTCTCGTCGGAGTTCTCAACCAACTGGTGGATGGAGAGTGTGGCGTTGTAGGGCTCGACAACGGTGTCGGAGACCTTTGGCGAGGGCACAACGGAGTATGTAGCCATCATGCGGTCGGGGAACTCCTCACGGATCTTGGAAATGAGGAGCGTTCCCATACCGGCACCGGTACCACCACCGAGAGAGTGGGTGATCTGGAAACCCTGGAGGCAGTCGCAGCCCTCAGCCTCGCGACGGACGACATCGAGGACCTGGTCGACGAGCTCAGCACCCTCGGTGTAGTGACCCTTTGCCCAGTTGTTACCAGCACCAGACTGGCCAAAGACGAAGTTGTCGGGGCGGAAGAGCTGGCCAAAGGGGCCAGCGCGGACGGCGTCCATGGTACCGGGCTCGAGATCAACGAGGACGGCACGGGGCACGAACTTGTTGTTGGAGGCCTGCTGCAGATCAGTATTGGTCTTTTTTTCCGTCGGACCTTCAGGGGGCGACGTACTTCGTTGAAGTAGACGTTCATGCGCTCGAGCTGGAGGTCAGAGGTGCCGTTGTAGACACCAGAGCCATCGAGACCATGCTCGCCGGAGATGGTCTGCCAGAAGGCGGCACCAATCTGGTTACCCTGCAGAGTGTGTTAGAAGCCGCGTCGACGACTTTTGCAGGAAGCGAAAACATACGCATTGACCGGTCTGAAGGTGAACCTGTAGTAGAGAATGGCTGTTAGCTGTCTTGTTTGCAATCTCGTGTTGTCCCTGAATGCAGATCGCGGGGCAAGGTTGCGCCACGCGCTGGACTCGAGGGAGGGTCGGATACGTACAATCTCACGCATGATGGCGGTTTGGGGTGTGGGATATGGAAAGTAGAAAGGTGAGAGTGTGAGGAGCTGTGTTTGGGGCGGGTGGATGGGTGTTGGTGATGTGGAGAGGCGGTGTGAAGGGGAGCAGTTAAACAAACTGTGCGGGTCTGCACAGGCCAGGCCCCCTCGCGTCGGCGCTAAGCACAACAGGCACCAGCTTTGTACATAATCTGGTGCTACTACCGATATGTCCACGCACAACAAAGGGCATAAGCAAAGGCCATGTCGAGCGCTGCACCGTGTGCATCTACACGTATACCTGCATCTACACCTACATTTACATCTATCCATCTATAGATTGGCTTCATTGCGCATGCCGAAAAAAAAAAGAAAGACAAAACTAACAGCATCCGACAGGTACCAGCCAGTAGTGACATGTAGTACGTCCATGGCAACCCCAGCAGCATACTACGCTTTCTTCTTCGCATCCCTTCCTCTAGCCCTTACCTCGGGCACCGTCCACACATTTGGCCACTGCAACTCGTACTCGTCCTGTCTGTAATTAAGACAGTGCCTGAGCCAAATGCCCCACACAATGTAGAAATATGCCCCAAGCCCAGTCATCAAGTGCCTGTCTGTGTCAGTCTGTGTCGCTGCAAGCACGTTGCGCATACGTACCACCATCCATGCCCCTCAAGCACGAAGCCCCAAGGCATGCCGACTTGCCTCCGCCACCGGATTAGCCGCGAGCAGAACACGTTGTCGAGATTCCAGATGGCAAACCCACCCAGGAAGATGCTGAGGCCAAATGCAATCATCTTCCACATGGTGCTGAGAATCTCTTCGTCTCGCTGGTTTTCCCGTCGCTCTGCCTTTGCACTCCCATCTAGACGCGGGTTCGCTGCCTCTCTCTCCTGCGACCGGAAGCGCGGGCGGATATTGACCTCCATTACGTAGAGGGCGCGAAAAAACACAACTGCTGTAAGAACTGCGTATGCATTCTGGTGAAAGGTTGGATCTTGTAGATAGTGGTAGTAGAGCGTGATGAACACGGCAAGCGACGTGAGGCAGATGGCGAGTATCGTGGAATACAGTCGTGACTTGCCGTAGGAGAACGTGGCATAGTTCATCAGACATGTCGTGTAAATCATCGAAAGCTCATCGACAAGCTGCATGGGGTCTGTCGTCATCAGGAATGGGTTCATAGCGTTCCTTCCCTCTCTCCGTCCCCTTCTCTCTGCTGCTAGACGTACACTTCAATGTCGCGTGAAACAACAAACTGCCGCTCCCGACAAGTAAATAGCCAACAAAGCTAACAAGAAAGACTGTATCGTGCCCATACTTCAAGCAGCTGCGAATGCCCTTTGTAGCTAGGTATACAAACAAGAGGTTGGTAAAGGTATTGACCGCTTCAGCGACAAAATGTGTAACAACATAGTTCTTGATGCAGTCTTGTCAGTAATGCACTCTGCTAAACGTACTCGTCAGATGCAATCAACATACCTCCTCACACCAGTCCAGTGTGCTTGTGACCGGAGAAAAGTAGCCCTCCTGTTCAGGCGGATACGCTATCGACGGTAGTTGAGAGAGTAACCCAGACATATCGACGCCGAAAGGGAAAATCGAAAATGGACAAAAAAATAACGAAAAAAATCGATAAGTTACCGCGCGTTGAATGCTGAATGATCACAGTTATACGTATCTAGTCTCGGACTTGCCGGAAGTGGGAGCCTCCCGAAAGCCGGTCACAACACAACACGGCATTAGAAAAAGGAAATTTGGAAACGAAATAGTGAAACGACCGCAAGGTTGTATTTAAAACCTGAGCTTCTTAATAAACTGAGTTCTGAATGCCTTGTCTCAAATATCCTCGATATGACCGCGCGTTGTTGTAGCCCTCGGGGTCACCTATCAATGTGACGACAGCAACCAAGGAGACAGTTGCTGCAAGTATCTGATGAAAGGAATCACAGTACTAGTAATATACATCTCCTCAAAACCATCCGCATCCTCAGCCTTTCCCAAGTACTATCAACGTTCATCCCAGTCCATTTATCATGAGGGGCACCAGCGTAACCCGCACCAGCCAATCACAACCCCGCCACCTACCGAACCGAGTTTGAACCACCCATTCCTCCCGTCGCCCTTACTTCACGAGCCCCAGCCAGGGTCGTGGCAGTCCCTATTAGCCCAACTCCCCCAAACACTCGCAAAAATGTCCATGCCCAACGAGGCCTTGCAAAAGGTGCGTTTAGCCTTCTAGATGCGTGATACCGAGTAAAGAATGTTTTTGTGCGTTGTACCTGACACACAAAAAAAACACAGGTCCTCCAGGAAATCAGCCAGAAGAAGGCGTTTGCCGAACAACAACTCGTCATCGTCAAGCAGCAAAAAGCAGCTCGAGCAAGGGAAAGCCGCATGTTGCAGCTTACCTCGTCCGAGGTTTCGTCACTGCCTGCAGACACAAAGGTATACGAGGGCGTCGGAAAGATGTAAGTCACACATATAACTACCAATCTCCTGCTTTTGCCTCGTGAATGCGGGGTATCAGAATAATTCAAAAGAAAGACAAGAAGGGAGCTAATTTTTCGAACAAAGGTTCGTCTGCACGCCTATTCCGGATGTGCAAAAGAGGTTGGAGCAGGAGAGCGAGGCGCTGACTAAAGAGATGGCGAATCTGGATAAGAAGGAGGATTATCTGGAGAAGACGTATGCGAATAGTAAGAGTAGTCTTGAGCAGGTGCTCAAGGGCGCCGCTTGAGCTTCGTCACTATCTGCACAGCGTATCGAGACCATGGGAAGCCTTGAGTACCTCGAAGGTCAAAGCAAAAGAGCGTATGACGGTGCATTAGTATGCCCGCTGCAGCAGCTCTCGATATGAACGCTCTCATCAATGAGCAGAACAAGAGATGATGCTAGAAATGTACGACTCCATTGTATATCCGAATGCATACCATTGAAACTTGGAGATGAACAACCATCTATCATACTCATAATGCATATATCCACCTATATCAAACTTTTTTAATCTCCACCCGCAATCTACCTCATCCTCACAAGCATACTCTCCACCCCCTCAATACACTTCCTCACCTCCTCCGCCGCGCGTGCCACATACGCCCCATCCACAACCCTGTGATCCGCACTCCAGCTAAACACGCACTCCTCCCTCTTAATCAACTCGCCATTCTCTCCAAACGCAGGCACAACCCTCGCCTTGCCAACACCCAGTATACCCACTTGCGGGCCTACGATTACGGGCGCAACGGTACCGCCACCGATACTTCCAATGTTGCTGACTGTAAATGTGGCGCCGGTGAGATCGGCCGAGGTGAGCTTGCCGGAGCGGGCGAGCGAGCTCAGTCGCTGGATCTCTTGTGCGAGGGATGCGATACTGTGGTTTTGCACGTTCTTGATGACGGGGACGAGGAGGCCGGAAGGTGAGTCGACAGCGACGCCGATGTTGTGGCTTCCCTTTAGGATCATCTGCGGCTTGTCGGGGTTCGTGCTCGTGTCGAGGTGCGAGTTGAGCAAGGGGAACTGCTGGAATGCTAGGGACACGGCTTTGATGATTACCGGTAGTGGTGTGATTCTGTCTGCTTTTTCGCGGCCTGCGTTGTATTTCTTGCGTAGCGAGGTGAGGGAGCTGAAATCTACCGAGTCGGTGTAGAGGAAGTGTGGTATTGAAAGAGACTTGGTCATTTGCTTGAACATTCCAGATTGTACAGGTGTGAGGGGCTTGATCTGGTCTTCCAGTTGCTGGGTTGGGAGGGGCGTGGGCGTTGTTGTTGCGCGTGGTGCGCCTGTAGTCTGCTTAGCAGACTCGATGTGCCGTTGGACATCTTCTTTGAGCACACGACCTTCCCTTCCTGTGCCTTGTATGTCCTCAATTTTGAGCTTGTGTTCCTTGATCATGTGCCGTACTGCTGGTGTAGCAAGGGACGCATATTTGCCCGGTTGTCGTGGTGTTGGCGGCGCCGCTGCTTGGGGTGATTCTGATGGCAGAGCCGCGCTCTGATCTGACTTTGGGATATGGCCAGTAGCAGCCTTGGTATCATTGCGACCGATCTCAATCCCCTGTTCTTGTGCCTCTGTCGCCCTTGATGGTTCTTCCTTTGGTTGTTCGCCAGAACCACCGTTAAGCAGAGCTTCGTCTGCAGCAGAGATCTCGCTCTGAATGTCAATGTCTACCAATGGCTTTGAAAGTCAGCTTAGCTTTAGGAGAGGTTTGGAGGAAAAAGGCTACCTTTCCAACCTTGGCCATGTCGTCCGGCTCATAGTACAGCTTCTTAATGACGCCATCGAATCGCGAGGTAATCTACTCATATTAGCCATTGCTGTGCGCATCAATGAACTTTCTTTTACCTCAACTGACGCTTTGTCCGACTGCACTTCGCAAATGGGGTCAAACTGCTCGACGCGCGCTCCAGGCTTGACGAACCACTGGATAACCTGGCATTCGGTGATACCTAGACGCAACATGCTCAGCCTTGACCAATATATATGTTCATTAGCATATTTACCTTCGCCGATATCCGCCAGCAAGTATGGCTTGACCACCAGCAGTCCTCTTGTTTCCCGGAATCCTCTTCTTTGCTCGTATACGCGGATGTTGGGGCTCCTCCGTCCGGCAATTGACGCTCGCTGTACAAGGTTTGGCCGGGAAAAGAGGCGCGACGCTTCTCTGCTTGCAAAGGACTTCATGGTGGATAGATTGTGTCAACAGATCTTCTCAGTGGAAAAAACATATCCAAGTGCTGCCGCCGAGGTGTGGTGTTTGTGACGGCTCTAAGCCGACCGGTTAGCGGCGGGTAACGCTAACAGAGGTACATTCCAATCCCCGAGCCAAGCTGGTTACATCACATACCCCATAACCGCTATGTCCTAGCGTTAATTGATATAACCGGACGAGTAGTACCGTTATAGGATCTCGCGATCTAGTTGTACAGCTCTGTACATAGTTGCACCTCAGCAGGTAGCGTCTTTCTGGAAATTTACTTGTTACGGACAGACATCCTGGGTACATCTGACAGAACCAGAGCAAGTGCATCGAACTTTGTAAATTTTCCGTATCTAATAAGTATGTTCCAGTGCTAATATGTCACATCAAAAAATGGCCTCTTTTGTGCGAAATTCCGCTTAACGAATTGTTCGAAATATTTGTCTACGTATTTCAATGGATCAAGAGCCCACTCAACGCTACAACTTTAATCTCAGCGACACCAACCCAGCCAGCACAATCAAGTAGTCAGAGACCATAAATAAGACGAGCGATACGGTATAGCGGAGACAGAGATTAGATGAGCGAATGTCCATCATACTACCTAACAGGGGACCCTAGACCTCTGTACTCCACGCCAGCACCGTTTCCGGACTACTAGCATCGTCCTCATTATCTTGAACCTAACCTGTCTTACAATACTCTAGAAACAGTGTTTCCACCGCATGTTTTCGCTATGTCATTATGCGTTCTAGTGACTAGCAGTTGCCGCGCCATGATCCCAGATGTCATACAGCACGCATGCGGATATATCCGTCGGCGAGACGATCGGGAATATTATCGCTTCCATAAAGCTCATCGCGCAAAGTCTCTTCTTGTGGCTGCTCCTCCCATAATTGTCGCACTGATGTGCCTTCTCGCATCATCTTGACACTTGATGTCGCTGTTAGGCCAAGACACATGTCTCTTCAAATAATTGAAGGGTAGTAACAGGACAACTACAGAGCAGACATCACTACCGATACTTTGACTAAGATTTGACAGTAGCCGTCCTACTGGGTCTTCTCGTTGGGGATCACCCCGCGTCTAAGTTATTGATTATCGGCAGGGTCCCTTCCAACATGCTTGCATAGGAGATGATCATCGTGCAATCAGCCCGTGTCGTCAGTATGTCCTTTAGAAATTCTAAACTATAAATTTGATTACCGGGTAACAACCGCAAGCGTCATGGACCATCCGAATCATCCGGAAATCTTGTATTCAATACTCAAGTTCTGCGTGTTAAGTATTCCGTGTTCCCTCGACATCCGCAGTAGTGGCGTACTATGTGCTGATCTCGACCGCATTAATCGAACAAGTGTATATTGAATACACCAACTCTCTGATTTCCGTCAACAAACAGACACAACCCGGCACATTCCTAGTATGATGATCAAAATGCTAGCAGTATTGGCCTATGCTACCTTTGCGTCGGCCGCAGACTACTGGGAGACACAGCCAGGTGGCTACCGCCCTTTTGGATCTGAATTTACTAATGGCGCCTATCCCCAAGACTTCACTCTCGTTGGACCACCTCTGGAGCCAGTTCATGACTCTCAAAAGCCTGCCACTGGACTGGCTGTCGACTCGACTCACCAGCTCTACCTGACATATCCCCGCAACAGCGGGCAGACACCCAACAACGTTGTGATTTGCACTTCTTTCAACGATGAAAAGCCATGGCCCAACGCAAGCATACAGAACTGTACGGCCGGGCAAGATCCAAGCACATGCTTCGTCAACGTACAGAACGTCATCTTGGATGATCGAGCACGACTCTGGATTGTTGATAGCGGTATTCCTTACAACGCGACCCCCGAAACCCATGCTATTTTTGGAGGTGCAAAGCTGATGAGCTTCAATGAAAAAACGGGCGAGCATCTTCGAACCTATGTAATACCCGAAAAGCTATTGTCGAACCGGACGGACATGAATGACTTGCGCATCAACACGACCCTTGGCGGGAAGGAAGGGTTTGCTTTTATTGCAGATGCCAGTGCGAAAAGTTCGCTTCTAACGGTCAACCTTGATGATGGAAGTGCTCTGAGGAGGCTATTCAACACCAGCATTGTCCAAGCAGACGAGAACTACGTTGGTTCTTATGCTGGTAAGCTTGTGTACACCTGGAATGGGACGAAGAAGGGCCATCTTACCACCGGAGCAGACGGAATCGCATTAGGTGAGCACTGTTGGTTGAAACAATCTCCTACCACTGACAGCAAAAATAGCATCTGGTAACTTTTACTGGGGCGTCCTAGCATCCAGGCGCTTCTACTATATCTCCCAGGAAGTTCTTGTCGACCCCAACAAGACGGACAAGGAGGTCTTTGCAGCAGTACAGTATCCAGGCCAATGCGGTTCAGAGCAGGCTGGCTTCACCGCCGACGACAGGGGACGTGTGTACATTGCTGCAAGCGAGCAAAACGCGATATACTATGTCGACACCCTCAAGTCTGAGATTAATACAACTATTAATGGCAACGCACCCGGTGGCCCTGGTCTTATCCCAGCACAGAATTATGTAGTGAATGTGCTGGCGAGGAGCGCTTTGATTCAACATGCTGACTCAATGGCTATTTTGGACGGATGGTTATACTTTAACACCAATCAGCTTATGTTGGGTCCGAAATTCAACTACAACAATGTTGATAAGAGACGTGGTCCGTTCCGGAGTTACAGGATTTGGATTGGAAGAGGACCTGCTGTTTGAAGCCGACAAAGGTATGGTTGGGTATTGGGTCCAGGTCTTGAGCCTCTGCTCCATGGAGACGCATTTTCCATAGGGGCGAGAAATACATAATCTGGAATCATAATTCTTTATGCTAGAAGCACGCATATTGTAGCTGTCCAGTGGTGCTATATTATCTAACATATATCCTCACAGACACCACCCTTTTTGAAACAAAGAGGGCACGTTTCTTAACTGAATTCCCTGCCTCTTACATGGCCATGGCGGAGATTTAGATACTATTGATAGTCTCAGTCCCTTACCAAAATTACTTGCAAAAGCGGGACAACGGCAAGGGGTGGAAATCAATAAAGATTACTTTTATTAGACACTAAGAAACGTGGTTGTAGCGGGATAGCGACAGGGAGTACCCATTATGACAATGACTGCCTCTTTCGATCAACCCTTCTGGTGACTGACTTGGTTCTTCATATTTGGAAAGCAGGGGTCACTTTTATGAATCGAGATGGCAATCGGGGAATGACGTGGTAGCGCGGGAGATGGAGTGCACGAGCCTTCGTGATTCGCGACACGCGTTTGGCGGAGGGCATACCCAAACCGTTTCGAGAATCGACGACGGCCTTCGACAGCCCACCAACAACCATGCCCAGGTCCAATGCCGGCATACGCATTGCAAACAAAGACAATGCTGCAACCTGTTCCAGATACGCAAACACAACTGCTGCGACTAGCCACCAAACATGAGGAAACAAAACCCCAACTGCCCTCGAAACTCACCAGAGACTCTCTCTGTGGCCTCGGAGCCTTCAATAAGCCTTTTACGATTCGGCCGTATTCCGGATCACCGCACGCTAAGACTGTGACGTTCAAGCCCGTCCGGGTGGTTGGGCGCTCTCAACTGCCTCTTACACTCCTCGATACCTCTGCCGACGACGACTTCGCTCCGAACAGCCTCTTCGCCGCTCATGTCGATATTTTGGAACAAGATGAACTGGAAAAGGAGGAGGATAGGGTTTTGAGGGTGCTTATTGCACAGCTGGAGACGAAGAAGAGTCTATACGCAATAGAGCGGGTAAAAGCACGCATATACAGTATTTACAAGCTGGCAAGCTGGCTGAAAGAGAAGGATGTTGCCGACTTGTGGGATCCAGGAAATCTGCATAAACTTCCTATAAGGACCAGGGTGGACACAGGCGCAAGCACATCTGGGGAATGGTGGCAGCATGCTGCAATAGAGACACAGGCTGTGGAGCCATTAATAGGACGCACCAGGATGGTTATGCTTCGATCAAAGCCCCCACGAGTGCCTGACGCAATGGACGCCCAGCAACTACAAGGAATTCCAGGATCACAGGATATGGACAGCCTGGATAGTGTACCGACAGAGTCCCTGCTTGAGCCACTACCAACACCACTGTCACCACAAGAACAGCTTGATTTATTGGTGCAACAATATTTGGATGCGGTTTACATGTCCAAAACGTCTCTTGCATACTTTGTCAAAGGACCCCTCACTCGAATTCGGAATGCCTTCACCTTGGCTGAAGAAGGCGCACCTCCTACCCATGATCTTATCACATCCCTACGAGCCATGCTACTGAGTCCCAAGGCCAGTGAAAAAAAGTATTATGAGAAATTGCCGTCATTCATCAAGGCCATGGCGCCAGGGAGCTATTCGGATGATGAGACCATGGCAGGAGCCAGCAAAGCAAAGAAGTCAAAGAAAAAGGCAAAGCTCAGTCGAGATGGTGTGTATCCACAAGAAGAGGTTCTGGTCAAGAGATGGTGGCAGTCGGAATTACCCAGTGGCGATGCAATGGCTACAGAGACTATGGACCAGCGTATCAAGAGGCGGATTGGCGATTTACGGGTTCGCGAGACGCTAGCGCAACTGATACTCATGCTTGAGATTATCGCACTCGAAGCAATGTCTACAAGCAAAAGTACTGGCCAGCAACCTACAAAAGAAGAGATGCAGGACCAAAGCGAGCAATCTGCACCGAAGAAGCGCAAGAAGAAACTAGACGACATCAACGTACAACTCGACTTAGCGCTGGATAAGCTTTGCATATGGCACGCTACCGAGGAACTGGGAATCCTGGACTTTGACGCTAAGCCATCGCAACAAAATGAGGACGTGGATGGCACTGGCCGCAATGGATCCAGTGATCGCCTTCATAGCTTCTGTGTCGAAGTCATAATACCTTTTTACATTAACCGACTTCCCGAACAGGCGCTAATGGTTAACAAGAAGCTCGGTGGACCAGCGCACAGCTTGCCAGCCAAGCGAAAGGCAAACAGACCAACTCTCAGCTCACGCAGATCAAGAGACTCGAAAGAACCAGATGCAAAGAAATCGCGGCGATCTCTGGCACGCGTGGCGACAGACAATACAGGGAAGATTGCCGAGCGGACAACGCCATCTTTGGGCCGATCAGCTACGGATTCGGTGTTGGTAGAAGGCGTAAAAAGAGAAGCAAGCGAGACGCCTCTGTCTGCAATTCCTTTTCGTCGCAGTCCGTCGAAGGGAGCAAGACAATCCATGTCGCAGATTCGACACTTACAGGGGCGTCAAATTGATCTGGCTGAGCCTTCGGCAGCTGCATCAGCCAAGATGAAGCAGAAGCAGCGAGTCGAGGAAGACCTGCAAGAGGCTATCCTAGCCCTAAAGAGGCCGAATCGGGGACTAGCTGCTGGCGGGTACATTGCCGATAAGGAGCAACGTGGTGTCGGGCAGCCGAGCAAATCCAGGAAACCAACGGTAACGGTCAGGAAGACTATCAAGGATGTTCAGGTAACGGCAACGCCACGAGTGAGTCGCAGGACGAAGAACATGGTTGAGCAGACGCCTGTGCAACAGCACTACGACCCGTTTGTTCGTTCACCCGGGGAGGAGGCGCCTCATTCGAGCGGCTTCTGTGTACCCTCGTCAGGCGTGCGACAATGGCCTGGGATGGTAGCCGCGAGGGACCAGGGCCATGCAACGGCTCCAAGTCTTGGGCAATCGAGCATTGCCGAGACCCCAAGCAAGGCGCCAGCAGGCAAGACCTTTTCGTCGGATGCGGTACGCAGGAGAATTTTCGCGACACCGGCAAAGGTGGCGGAGCCGAATGGGCAGGGCAGAGGGGATGAGGGGGCGTTGCACATTTTCGAGACGCCAGCCAAAGGTGTAGTAGGGATGTCACCGCCGGAAGAGACTAAGGCCGCGCCGCTAGGAGTTACGACAACGCCCTCAAAGTCTGTTTCCAGGCTGGCCAGTGAGGGCAGGCCAGTCCCCTTCCTAGTGCGGGGACGTGATGATGCGAGCGAGCCATCCATCTATGATGCATTGGGCTGGAACGATGATGACGACGACGATGATGATAACGGGTTTGTATAGCAATGCAAGTGTTTGGGGAGATTTGTTTGTGCTGCACGTCTGGCGGGGGTACCTGCATTAGCCGGACATGGGGGAGGATGTGTGCATACATGCTGATGTGTACGCACGTATGAAGTGTGGTAGATGTGGGTATGTGGAAGTGAGTAGCAGGGAGCGGTGGGTCACGTGGCCGACAGTAGCGAGAGGCGTTGATCGTGGAGCTCCGGCCCGAAAGGGAGGCGGTCCGCGTGCGCGCCCGGCAATGGTTGTCTGGTGTGTAGTCGCGAATTGCTCGAGGGCTGCATGGGCGGACGGACGGGTGGGCTGGCTTGTCGCGGTGGATGCAAGGCGAGGCGAGGCGAGGCCATGGATGGATGGATGGATGGATGAATGGTGCGAGGCGTTGGGCGGCAGCAATGCACCCAGCGCCCGCAAAATGAGCAGCATGGGTGGCGCCAATGGGGAGAGGGTGCCTTGCAGCGTTGCACGTGCCCCTGGGAGCTTGGCCCTGCTCACGACGAATCACACGAATCATACAAAGAATCCTCGCCGGCTGAGGGGAGACGCAACCGTGCAATTTGGCCGGGGAATCAATCCACTGCTAACCCCTAGCAAGCTGCCCCTAAACATGTCTCCAGGCGTAGACTGGCCCATGCCGCAAACCGTCCACAGCCCTAATCACGCTGACATTATGAAAATCAAGCCCAGGCGCCCAGCATCTTCCGTTTCTCGAGTCCTGTCCCACCTGCTCAACCACTGCCTTTGATTCGCGTCTTGTCTCGCGCTCAAAGAAAAAAAAAACGTTGCCTCCCCCCCCCTCCCTCGCCGTCTGCTCGACGAACATGTTCATCAGCACTGCAGCCAAGCCAAGGTAACAGCCCGTCCGCCCCCCCTGCACCCACTCATGGCCGTCACTGCAGCCTCCCGTCCTGCTCCCCCCAGGGGACAGCGCTCCCCGACGCTCAGCGATGCGGGCATGATCCTGCCCGCCCTCGAGGCCGACTACGAGCGCGCGACCTCGCCCATTCCCTTGATTGAGCGTCCGCCTTCGCCATCCGACCTGTACCGGCATACCGACTCGAGTCCTCGCCGATTAAGTTCAGGACTCCACAGCCGGCGCCGCGCCTCACAACAAATAAGTTTCCCGTCACTATCAGCACAGTCCTCGCTCTCCGCACAGTCCTCGCGCTCGACGCTTCGCAACGCAGCCGATTCAGTCGCTTCCTCCAGGAGCATGACTACCCGTGATCTCATTCTGGCCTCGTCGCCTACCATCCACACTGCTCCCAGCAGCCACTCGCCCGGCAGTTGGCGCGGCCACGACCAGCGCAAAGTCAGTCCCTCGTCCAGCTCAATCTTCACCGAGGATCTCGATCACTGGCCCGGCTTCGACAGTCACGACAATTTTGACGATAGCGGCGTAGATCTCGAGGAGCAGGAGAGACGACACCGCTCAAAGGCCGATACCGACACTGGCGACGCAATGATAGCCAATATCAGCGACGATGAAGACGATCCCTATTCGTCAGCAGCGCTCAGCAGAAGGGCAGAGATCATCCTGGCTAATGCCAAAAAGAGGTTGAATGTACGCCTTGTCCCCAACTTATGCGGTTTTGCATCCCAATTGAGCCAATGCTTATCATAACAGGTCATGGAGGGAAACCTCCGGGGAGCACGAGAGTCATTGGTCACCTCACCCACCTTTAGCC
Organism: Bipolaris bicolor; assembly: GCA_026262445.1. NCBI lineage: Eukaryota > Fungi > Ascomycota > Dothideomycetes > Pleosporales > Pleosporaceae > Bipolaris > Bipolaris bicolor. The sequence goes on from JAODYD010000018.1 coordinate 547,685, forward strand.
CCAAAGGCGGCCTGTCCTCTGACCTTTCACACCACATGGCAGCCAGCCGCGAGCGTGACCGACGACTTTATGCCGGCATGGGACCGATCCCTCCGCGCCTCTCTTCCTACCGACAGTCGTTACTCACCCCCAATGGCAGCTCTGGCCATTCGCGCAACCTGAGTGAAACATCAGTGCCGCTTCCCTTTACTCCCTCGTACGTATCGAGAGCCTCGTCAATCAAGCGAGCCTCGAGTGCATTCGGTCATACCAGTGGTCCATGGGCGCCAGAGAGCTATGGTCAGGGGCGTTTTCCCATCAAAGAATCCCGAAGCGTAGATCAACTTCGCGACGCACGTAATACCTGGAACACCTCAGAACGCGAGCAAGCTGTACGGTCTGCCTCGAGAAGCTCCAAATCTCCGCCTGTGCTAGAAACTCTACGCGAAGACGAAGATGGAGCCAGGATACACCGATCTACATCCGCAGCTAGTGGCCTTCGTGATCAGATGAATGATCTCAGGGGTAGAATCTCGAGTCTGAAGCTGAAAGCACAAGAAGATCACCTCCGGCGGCGCAGTATACAGAGTCTACGTGCACCTAGCCCCTTTACCTCGGCCGACACATGGTATCCTTCATCAAACACATATCGGCCTGAAAGCCCCGTTACTGGAACTACTGGGCTGGGCATCACAACTTCACCGCAAACTCGGACTGGGCTCTACCCCGAAGTCCAGGACCGGCCATTGACTGCTACCACCACAACCTCGCAATTGCACGGAGAGAAACTGGTGACACAGTACAAAGACCAACCCGCGACTACCAGAGGGAATGCATACTCTGGCCGCTCGTACGAAGAGCCCGAGGTCGATTCCGAAGAGTCTGAGGCATATGAGCCGTCCGAGGTAGATGATAGTGACTTTGTCTCAATCTATGGCGAGGACGGGGAGGCTGACCCAGAGAGCGTATACGAGGATGCGGTGTACGAGATGCCTACGACGGAGCGACACGAGGACCGAGTGGATGCATTCGACTACGAGACTTTCTTCCTGCATAGTGCAATGGGAACGTACAGTCTGGGAGACCGTCGGTCCAGCACAAGTTCGGGTACCTCGGTAGCTACGACGCGACCGGTGACGGCTGTGCAGACTGGCGAGGAGCAGAGCAAAGCTGAAAAGCGAGTATCGTTTCACCAACGGAACCCAAGCGCGGACTCGGTCTCGACGGTGGCTACATTTGCCACCGCAGCCGAAGAGCAAGACGATGACGATGAGGATGCGAACGAGCAGATGGACCAGTTCTCGCAGCAGATCATGTCTGGCCAATCGCGATTGCTTTCTCAGCGTATTGGTCGCAACAGCTATTTGTCGCTCCGGTCCGACTCGGCGATCAACATGCGCAGTAGCGGCATCTCCCCTCCCCAGTCGTCACTATCTCGCGGCTCGCCTTCACCAGCCGAGTTTGCCAGCGGCCTGCAAACGTCCAAGCTCTTCTCCATCTTGACGGAAAACTCAAGAGACGAGCCACGGATTGCGCTCAGCGACGAAGAGACGCAGCTGGTGTACGGCGTTGCTGCAGGCATCCAACACGTATGCTCGCAGCTGCAGAGCACGTACGGCGAGGCGTACGAGCGCAAGGCATGGCGACGAAGACTTGACGAAGCGCGCAAGATTCTCATGGGCGAGGACCTGGAAGACGGCCAAACTTGTTGAGAGCAGGCGCGTTCACTTACTTGAATCTCTTTTTGTGTTTCCAAACTACATGGTAATGTCTAACTTGGATGCTGCGACTTAGCGTAAGGTCGGACCCTGTCCGCCACGAGCCCCTCTGGATATCACGTATAATCTCGTCGACATTTTTTTTGCGGTCGTCGTATGTCTTGCTTTTAGCGTTGCAGATACACTTCTCATTCTTCGTCTTATTTTTTTCTCTTCTCGTTCTTCTCTTTGTCTTGATTCCTATTCTTTTCTTTTCTCCTTCTTCTTTCAAGACACACTTTGGCAGATTTGCTTGCATCTCCTTTGAGAGGTCACGACTCTAGATGGTTTCTTTCCTTTGTGTATTGATACCCCGAGGCGGGCGCGGGGTCACGAGCTCCGGTGTAGGTGGACATGCATTTTTTCTTCTTGTTCTGCGTTTGTGGCTGCGAGTAAGCTCTAAGGCTGGTAGCTCGTAAGAGGGAGCTCTAGAAGGCTGACACACGGCTGTCATGCATGCACGTAGGGCTACCAAACCAATCTAAAAAAATGCTCTACTGTTCCCCCAGCGCATTGGGCTTGACCGTGATTGCAGGCTAGGCCCCGATCAGAAGTGATCAGAAGGCTGGAGAACGATGCTGTGGAGCTGGTGACGAAGGCAGGCGGCCTTCTAGTGTGCGGTTGCCGCCCCACCAAACGGAGCCAAGAAGTCGTCATGCTGGGCCGAGGGAGGGACGGGAAGACATTGCTCTACATATGCAGCGCCCGGCCGGCAGTGCGCTGTCGACGTACACCTGGTGTAGAGTGGCGGTAACACGGGGCCAGCCATAGTAGCCAGACGGGCGCGCGGCATGCACGTGTGGCAGGCGTGCAGCTTCTGCCGCAGTCGGCGAAGGGTGCTGGCGGGGTGGTTGGATTGGGTGAGGGCTTGGAGGGGGGGCGGGTGTACTAGACTATGTAGAGAGGACTGGCGGTGTAGCGCAACAGATGGGACGGAAGCTTGCCAGCATCACCCAATACCCACATCGCCCTCCGCAATTGGCCCACACGGCCAGCATGGCTGGGAGTCGTGCTAGACGGTAACTGCTGCGCGCACCGGGCGCCTCCAAACACACGCACGCATACGCACACGCACACGCAGAGTCTTGCTCGACCCATCTCCCCCATGGCGGCGTGCACCGCACCCTGGGCCTAACCCGCCCGATTTCCTTTCACGAGCCGAATAACTTGGCCTCTGCCGCCCGCATCGCGCATCGCATCGCGCGCATCACTCTTTCCCTGCATCCGCCCAAACTAACCCACTCACTTTTCTCGTGATACTACCTGGCCCCCTCAATCCCCCCCGGGCCCCTCTTATACACAAAGCCTACATACAAACACTCGCACGCACGCACCCACACGCACACAGATCCGACCCCTCATTTTTGGATTTTTCCGCCTGCTGGCCCGGGCGCGTGTGTGTGTGACGAGGTGGATGAAACGCTCCGCAACCTCCAACAGGCTTGGTGCGCCCAGCCGAGGGGAGGCCATTCGACGCCGATAGCGATTGGCGTTTGCGGAAACACATCCTACACCCACCACACAGTCCTTGTGACCACTCGCGACGTCTGTTCCCCTGCTTTTTTGCCTCTGCCGCGCTACATCTCTGCCCGCCCGTCGCGTACCTTTTGGCCTGTCTATGCCCGTCGCCTGTGCTCTGCGCCCGTCTGCATAGCCATACTCGCCTTGTTGAGGCCCGGCCGTGTTTACACACAGGCCTAGGGTGGGATTGCCGTGGCTACCACCGTTCCCTACTTGCGACTACTATTTCCAAATACCACTATTAGCACTACTAAAGCTGGGCGCAGCGAGCCCCTGCAGCAGCATAATCACCAGCAAAGTCACGCTGCATCCTGCCTGCCTCCGCCTCCTCCACAGCAACACTCGCTGCTTTCGCCCTCGTCCACCTGCCGCTCGCCTCTTGCGGTCTCGCACAAGCTCTCATGTGCTTACCTCCGCCGTGCTCCTCCCACTTGCGCCTCTCACACTCGCATAATGTCTCCTATCAGCTCTCGTCGCGCCGTCGCCGTCGCGCCACCCGCAAAACAAAAGACCCTGCCGCTTTCGAGGATTGGATCGGCTGAACATTTTTGGGGCGGGAAGAGCGAAATCTTGGAAGTAGCAAATGCTTGGCCCACAAGCACCTACAGTGCTGGGGACATGACATCATGCGAGTCTGGAAATGACCGTCGCATGGGCGAATTCATAGACGATTTGGAGTTTGCGCTCGATAGACGGCACACTCGCGACTCTGGCGATAGAAAATCAAGACGCAGCGATCTCTCGGTATGGCGAAATTGCTTTGTTTGGTCCTTTTATCCACATGTCTTTGGTCCCAAATCACTACCGCATCACAACCTCCTCCAACCTTACTGAACAAATCCTCACCTTCGTCGCTCCATTGCGCTTCATTATCTGACTTTTTTTTTAGTGGCCCGACCTCGCGACCCTGCTGTCTGACCTTCTATCCTCCGCTCCTGCGTCCGCGCCAGAACCATGGAACCAACTACCGCCGATCTCTCAACCCCCACCACCTTCGTACAACGAATCTGTTGCAGACCTACCTCCAGACTACACCTCCACCGATGCGCTGGCCATTGCGCAAATACCTGAATACTCTCCCTTCTCCTCCCTCGACGCTTTACTATGCCTCACCGCTTCCACACGTCCGCGCATAAGCAAGAAGCGCCAACCTGGCTCTTCCGCCTTCCGCCTAGATGTGAAATCACCGCACATAGACATTGATTTTGGGCACTGCGATACTGGCATCAGGTCACACGCAAAGAAGAAGAATAGCAAGGCTACAGCGAAGAAACCCACAGCCGCTCCCGTTGACGATGGGAAAAAGGACGAGGAACCAGCCGGTGGCGACAACGGTGGTGATCCACCTGCGGACAGTGGGGCTGCTGGTGGAGACGGTGGAGATGGAGGCGATGGAGACAAGGGCAAGAAGAAATCGAAGAAGCAGAGAGAGGAAGAGGAGAAATTGAAGAAGGAAGAAGAGGAGCGCCTCAAGAAAGAGGAAGAGGAACGTCTGCAGAAGGAGGAAGAGGAACGCTTGCAGAAAGAGGAAGAGGAGCGTCTGGCAAGGGAGGCCGAAGAGGAGGCCGAGCGCAAGAAGAAGGAGGAAGAGGATGCAGCCGCAGCTGCAGCTGCTGCCACCGCAACGACTATTTCGGTGACAAAGGCGGCAGCTGACCTAAGCTGGGCGAATCCGAGCCAGAACACGGATGACTGGGCCTCGTTCGGTGCTGGCAAGAAGAAGAAGAGCAAAAAGGGGAAGGTTCGCGTTGTCCCGGCTCCTTTAATTATATGTCGCGTGGCGCTAACTCACGATAGACTGCCGAGGCCGCACCCCCGCCTCCTCCTGAACCACCAGCAGGGCCACCGACAACATTCGACGACATCAACCTTGACGAAGGAAGCGCACCGAAAATTGACATGAATAATAGTGATACTAGCGCAACAAAATCTGGATTCGGACTTCCTGGACTAAGCAGTTGGGCTTCTGGTTGGGGCTCATCAAACAAATCATCTGGCTGGGGCGGACTTCTTGACAGTGGAAAGAACTCTAGCGCAGACTCGGACAGCCCCTGGGGATCCTTGGACAAGAAGAAGAAAAAGGACTCAAACGGATTCGACTTCGACTTTGGTGGTCCCAAAGCTCCCGCTCCCGCCGAAGAGAAACCCGCCGAGGACGATGGCTGGGGCATTGACTCAGGCGCGAAGTCTAAGAAAAAGACCAAGAAAGGGATCTTGATCGACGAGACCGTGCCTGAGGAGCCAGCTCCAGAACCTGTCAAGGAGGAGGATCCATGGGGTGGTGGCTGGGATGGAGCTGCTGCCGGCGTGAAGAAGAAGAAAGGTAAGAAAGGAGCAAAGGATGAGCTACCGCCGCCCCCTCCTCCAGAGCCTGAACCAGAACCAGAGCCTGCTCCAGCTGAACCTGAGCCGGAGCCTCCGAAGCCAGAAGTGCCTGTTGTTGATCCATATGCCGGCCTCAGCAAGTCTCAGGCGAAAAAGCTCAAGATCAAGCTCGACAGAGAGGCTAAGGAGGCCAAGCTGAAGGAGGAGGAGGAAGCAGCTCAGCGGCTCAAAGATGAGGAAGAGGCCGCTGAGCTCCAGCGCCAAGAAGAAGAGGAAGCAGAGCAGAGACGGATAGAAGAGGAAGAGGCCGAGTTGAAGAGGATGGAGGAAGAAGCCGCAGCCGCAGCCGCAGCCGAGGCCGAGAAGAAGAAGAATGAAGAGTCTTGGGGTGATTGGGGCGCCGCAGCACCGACCACAAAGAAGAAGAAGAAGAGCAAGAAAGGAGCAGAGGAAGAGCTCCCGCCGCCTCCACCTCCGCCTCCTGAGCCTGAATTCTTGGAACCCCCACCTGCGGACGCGAAGCCTGCCGATGGTTGGGATGATTGGGGCTCAGCAGCGCCTGTAGTCAAAAAGGTCAAGAAAGGTAAGAAGGGTGCTGCTGTCATCATCGAAGAGCCTCCGCCAGCCGAACCTGAGCCTATCCCGGAACCCGAGCCAGCTCCACCACTAGAAGAAGAGAAAGGTTCCGATTGGGGCCTGAGCTCGATATGGGGTGCATCAAAGAAAAAGAAGAAGAGCAGCAAATCAGTCGAACTAGCAACACTTCCAGAACCTGAGCCAGTTGAAGAAGCACCGCCTATTCAGGAACCCGAAGACGTCGAGGAACCTGAGGACAATGAGGATGACTGGGGTGCACCATCTTGGAGCAAGAGAAAGAAGAAGGATCCCAAGAAGGATGTCCCGGTCGAGGTACTTGAGGACACTACGACACCTGTTCAAAAACCTGACGAAGAAGACCCCTGGGGAAGCGCTGCATTCAACATTGGCAAGAAGACCAAGAAGGGCAAAAAGGGTCTTATACCGCCCAATGTGCCAACACCCCCAGGAGGATTCGAGCCCGAGCTTCCGCCGCTTAAGACGATCGAAGCGCCTCCACCCGTAGAGGAAGAAGATATCTGGGGGGATCTCACCACTACCACCTCTAAGAAGAAGAAGAAAAAGGGCGAAGTTGTGGAAGTTGCCCCGACTGATACCTTTGAGGATCTTATCTCGCTCGATGATCCACCGCCTACTGAGGAGCCTATAGTAGAAGAGGCACCAGTGGAGGAGAAGAAGAAGAGCAAGAAGGACAAGGAAAGCAAGTCCAGCAGCATGTGGGGCTCCCTGGGTGCTTCAACTAAGCCGCCTAAGAAGGAAACTAGTCTCGAAAAACGAGCTCGCGAAAAACGCGAAAAGAAAGAACGCGAGGAACAGGAACGATTAGAGAGGGAGGCGGCTGAGAAAGAGGAGGAGGAGCGTCTTGCACGAGAAGCTGAAGAAGCAGCTCGAATCGCGGCAGAAGAGGAAGCAGAGGCTGCACGTGTCGCGGCAGAAGAGGCCGAGGCAGAAGCTGCACGCATTGCAGCTGAAGAAGCCGAGGCAGAAGCGGCTAGAATTGCGGCAGAGGAGGCTGAGGCTGAGGCGGCTCGAATTGCAGCAGAGCAAGCCGAAGCAGCACGTATAGCGGCAGAGGAGGAGGAGAGGAGGAGAAGGAAGAAGCAAGAGGAGGAATCTGCAGGATCGAAGCTTGCTGGGTGGGGCGCTAGTATCTGGGGATCCTCGAAGAAGAAGGAGAGCACAAAAGAGCGAAGGGCCCGGGAAAAGAAAGAGGAGCAAGAGCGTCTAGAGAAAGAGGCTGCTGAGCAAGCAGAGAGGGAACGCCTTGAACGCGAGGAACAAGAACGTCTTGAGGCTGAAGAAGCCGCGCGTGTTGCTGCTGCCGAGGAAGAGGCGCGATTGGAACGCGAAGCTGCTGAGGCGGCTGAGAGAGCTCAAAGGGAAGCTGAGGAAGCCGCAGCCAGGGCCAGAGAGGAAGCAGAGCAGAATTCTGGTTGGGGTCTATTCGGACTATCCAAGAAGAAGGAGACTAGCAAACAGAGGCGCGAGCGCGAGGCTAGAGAAAAGGCAGCACTTGAAGAACAAGAAAGGCTGGAGAACGAGGCGAGAGAAGCCGCTGAAGCTGCCGAAGCTGCCGAAGCTGCCGAGAAAGCCCGACTGGAGGCAGAGGAAGCTGAAGCTGAAGCTGCTCGTCTTGCTGCTGAGCAAGAAGTTGTTCCTGAGCCCGAGCCCGTGGTTATCTCTTCTAAGGAAAAGAAGAAGAAAAAGAAGAGAGGTGTTGTCGAGGAAGCCCCTCCACCTCCACCTCCTCCACCTCCTCCGCCACCCCCTGAAGAACCTGCAGAACCTGCAAACGACGATGAGTTGTTTGACCTCGTTAAAGATGCTGACCCGAACGAACTTTTGGCTGAGCTTGAGAAGCCTACCAGAAGGGAACAAAAGGCAGCAGCAGGTGGTTGGGGCAGCGCTTGGGGTATCTCCCTTCGCAGAAGCGTGATCGATCCTATCACGGATATGCCTGTAAAACCCGAGCCAGAACCCGAACCAGAGCAAGAGCTTGAACCCGAGCCTGAGCCAGAACCAGAACCAGAACCAGTTGTGGAAGAACCAGAGCCAGAACCAGAACCTGAGCCTGTGGTCGTTGAAGAGGCACCTCCAAAGAAGCTGTCTAAGGAAGAACGAAGACTACTGAAAAAGTCCAAGAAAAGTCGACATGCTGTGCCAGAACCAGAACCGGTGCCAGAGCCTATACCTGAAGAACCAGAGCCTGAGCCGGAGCCGGAGCCTGAACCTCCAGCGGTCGAGGTTATTGAGGTGCCTCCAAAGAAATTGTCCAAAGAGGAGAGAAAACTTCTTAAGAAGTCCAAACGGTCAAAGATGGAGGAAGCCCCTCTGGTCATTCCTGAACCCGAACCTGAGCCTATCGAAGTACCTGAGGAAAGGTCGCCTGCACCAGGCGCATTCCCTGACGATGACGGAGACTTCATGGAATTTGTTGATGCGCCGCCACCTCCAGAGCCTGAGGAGCCCGAACCCGAGCCTGAACCTGAACCTGAGCCTGAGCCCGAACCCGAACCTGTGCATGTACCTCTTGTCCTGCAGGAGCTCAAGAAGCTTAAGAAGTCCAAGAAGGGTAGCAAATCGAGAGGGTGGTCCATCGACGAAACTCCTCCACCTCCTCCACCGCCACCAGTTCTGGAGGAGCCTGAGCCTGAGCCCGAGCCTGAACCAGAGCCGATTGTTGAAGAGGAACCGGAACCTGAGCCTGAGCCGGAACCGGAACCTGTTGTTGTGGTCTCTGAAAGAAAACACAAAAAATCCAAGAAGAGCAGCAGGACCAGGGCACCACCACCTCCGCCAGAGCCAGAACCTGAACCTGAACCTGAACTGGAACCTGAGCCAGAGCCAGAGCCAGAGCCAGAGCCAGAGCCAGAGCCAGAACCTGAAATTGAAGAAGTGCCCGAGGACCCAGAGATAATCGACCATGAAGACGCCGCTTCAGCAGATGAAGATGATGCGCCTGCCAAGCTCCCCACTCCTCCTCCAGAGCCATTGCCTGAACCCAAGGCAAATTCTCCCAAGAAGGAGCGCAACAGAGTCCGTAGTGGAACTACCTCTGGCGGTTGGGGTGGTATGTTCGGAGCCTCTAAGTCAAAGAACAAGACAAGATCTGGTGGTGAGGATGGTGCCACCAGGCCTGAAGCGACACGTACAAAATCACACCGGCGAACATCAGAATCCAGAGACAACGATATCAAATCACGATCCTCTGGGTCTGACAAGGCGCATGCAGCCAGGCCAACAGTGTCACGTTCCAAGACTGCCCGGGTTTCTACAGGCCTCGGTGGCATGTTTGGCGTTGCGCCGCCCCCACCATCACGCTCTAAGTCACATCGCACCTCAGGCATGAAAACATCGTCGCGCCGACCTTCTGTCGACCAGGACGCTGCCATGATGTCACCACCACAAACCGACACTGATGCGAAGATGTCTTCCAAGGCAGCTCGGCTTATGGGCGAGCAGGGTTCGTCCCGCAGGGCCAGTAATAGGGATTCAAGAGACAAGGGCAGAAGTCGAGGTAAGCCGCTCCCCGCTAATCACAGTGCATCTCTCATTGGCTGGCCTGGTCATACGCAAGCACACAAAGCTAATTGCCTGATTGCTGTTCTAGACCCATATCCTTTGGACGATGAGAACGAAGTTGATGATGAATCCCCTCCCCCGGCTTCCCGGCCAGAGTATCCACGTCGCAAATCTAAGCGTGATTCGGCACAACCACTCGAACCCATGAGTGCATCGCCTAGCGCAGACGACCCTATCGTTGTTGACCCAATGGAAGCGGACCCTGTACCAGTCGAGGCTGAGCGGCCCCGTCGTGAACGGGACCGTGAGCGGGACCGTGAGCGACCTCGTCGCGCGCGAGGCAACTCGGATGCTATCAACACACTTGCTGGTGTCGCGGGCACTGCTGCTGCTGTGAAAGGCTTCAAGGGTATGTTTGGACTCGGGCGCAAGAAGGCGGCGGCGCCGGAAGAGGCACCTCGCGAACGCCGCCGCACCGCCTACGAGACCGAGGATGAGCGCAGACATCGCAAACGATCCACAACACGCGGCGCAGTTACTGATGATGAAGCCAAACGACTACGACACGAGCGCCGCAGTTTGCGCAATCCGCGCGCCCAGGACCCTGAAGAAGTTATGATGTCTGGTGCTAATGGCGGCGGCAACGGCAGCGCCGATTACGATGCCGAACGAGAGGCAAGACGAGCTGAGCGTAGGGCGAAACGCGATGCAGAGAAAGAATCTCGGCGTGCCGAACTCGAAGAAGCAGAGGCTAAGGCTGAGCGGCGCCGTGAGCGCGAGCGTGAAAACGAGCGTGCGACGCTTGCAGAGAAGAAGGCTCGGCAAATGGCCGAGTTGGAACGTCGCAACAAGGAAGCAGAGGAACAACTTCGTCGCATGGCAGAGAAGGAAGAACGGCGAAAGGCACGAGGCGACCGTAAGCCGACTGATGAGCGGGATCGCGAGAAGCGTTCATCGCGTCGCAAAGACAAGGCTCGCGAAGAAGAGCGTCCAAAGGCCGAACGTCGGCGGACATACATAGACGAGGACGAGGAACGTCGCCGTCGTCACGAAGAGCGCCGTGCTGCCAGGCGTCACTCCGAATACCCGGTACAAGCTAGTGGGGAGCCCATCACCGACTACTTTGACGAGCGCAACGGCGTCGCCAACCGAACCAAGCACCGCAGTTCTCGTCAGGCACGGGAAGAAGAAAACATGCCGTACATGAACAACAAGAGCGGTGACAAAACATCGTCATGGGTCGAGTCTCTATCTAACGAGCCACCACTACCTCCCCCCATCTCCGAGACCGTACTCGATCCCGCGCCCGGCGCCAACGACGATGACGACGACGAAGAAACCCAATCCCAAGACGAAGACATTCGCCTGCGTATCGCAGGCCGCCGCGGACCCAAGCGCGACAAGGAGCGTGCCGAGCGTCGCAAAGCCGAAGAAAAAGAGCGCGAACGCGAACGCACATACAAGCACAGCCGCCGTGCCAGCAACTACGAGACTATGAAGCCTATGGATGACGAACGTGATCGCAAGAGGAACGCTAGACGCACAAGCTATGCGCCTGCATACGAAGAGCCGCCTGTTAGGACGTGGGATGGTAGACCCGCGGTAGAGGGCGGGGCACCAGCGCCAGCCGTCAAGAGGGGAAGCTGGTTCAAGAAGATTGCTGGTTTCTAAAGAAGCGAGAAAACAAAAACATGTGGGAGTTGAAGGCGTCAAGCAACTGTTTTTTGCTATATGCTTTTCTTTCTTGTTTTTACAAAGGGAATTCGGCTTTGCTTTTTCTCCCTACTCCTCCTTCTTCTTCCACATTACTTTCGGCTTCTTTTCCACGATCCTCTTTTTTTTTTATTTTCTGCGCAAAGTAAACGTGTACATGTCATGAAATGTCGGTTACGTTTGTTCGTTATTGCTTTCCCTGTTTGGATTTACGAAGATGGAGGGGGTTTTTTTTTCAGAAGTTGTATGCGATGATGATGCATTGCGTGGGCGTTTTTTGTTTCTTCAATCTTTTCCCATTCTTCATTCCTTATTCTTCGATATGACCACCTTTTTCTGTCTTAATAGTTTATTAACTGTACTTCTTTTTTTGCTTCTTCTCTATCACCCCCCTCTCTTTAATTGATTACAATATATACATATAGTTGTTCTACTCTTTTTTGGGGCTCTTTTGTCGACTTTGTATCAACGTTCGCTTGGATCTCGGCGGTGGTTATGTAGGTATACAGAGAGATCTAAGATGGGCTGGTTTCCAACCTTGGATCAAGAAAGAACAGAAAAAAGAGATGTGATATTCACTGTCGTTCCCTGCTATAGCGAATCACATTCAATGTTACTTTACCCAAATCATGGCCTTCATCACACTGCCCATGTTTATTGCACTAAGATCTGCTTCAGAAAAACGGTAGAATTTGAATTACTTTGATCGTTTCGGGTTGCTGGTATCTCAGATACCCATTGTTAACCCAGCCATGACGCCCTTATCGCCGAATCCATGCTAGTCTGGGGCATTTTCGTATGCTCCAAACCCTATTCATAGCCTGCCCTGTCCATGATGAGCAACTCGTAGATCCATGCTCTATCGTGTATCGCTTTGTTCGGTCTGGACGTCTTGTGTGAAGGAAAAAGAAGGCCGCTACAGGCCCATTTGTCACAGCTGTGCAGCCGCGCCTTGAACGCCTTCCTGAAGCTCCATGTCATCGTCATCATCGTCGTCTTCCAATTCCTCGTCCTCTTCCTCGAATCCAGTTTCCATCTTCAGCGCCTTCAGCCTATCCTTCATTTCTTCCTTTTTGTCTGACTGCCACCGGGCCAGTGCTGCTGCGGAATGCACCTTGAAGCCGAAGACACGAGGCTCGTATCGTCGCTGTGTTTTGGGGGGAAGCATCGCGGGGTAGACTTGGAACAAGATGTTGTGGAACGAGGTGCCAAAGTATGCGCCGTCAATAATGGCATGGCGCGAGGATTTTGGGTTGTAGAGGTCCTCGCAACGGGCGCAGTAAAGCTTTACGGGCGAGGCATTGGGCACGTCGGATTGACCCATAGGGAGGAGGGGTTGTGATTCGCACATTACGCGTGGGCATTTGCCAAAGTCGGACTTTTTGAACTTTTCAAGCTATCGTATTTCGTTAGTATAGGTGTTGAGCCGGGGCATGGCCTGTGTCCAGAGTTAAGACACGTACCATCTTTGCCAGACCTCTAGTCGTGACAATGTACCTCGCGTGCACCAGACCGTACAGATGCCGCGCCGATTTTTCAATCTGTTCCCGCATATCATCGTCGCAGTCGAAGTCGAAGACGTCAGTTACAAGGTCCAGCGCATATTGGTAGTATTGGACCTCGGTATTCAGACCCGTGAGGTTGAAGCGATCGGTAAGGTATTCTTCGTCAATTTCGCAAAAGTACTCGTTTCCTCGTGAGGATATAAACTATGCAAGCGTTAGTTCGGGTTTGAACACATCTAAATTGCCTCTACATCTCTATGATGCCGCCAATAGTCGAGCCACCAGCGAGACCTAAGGAACAGGAGGGGGTCCCAGTCTGCCGCAAAGAAGTCGTTGTTGAAGTCGTCAATAGGGTGAAGGCACTGGTATGCTGCAAGGTAGCCCTTTAAGGCGCAAGGGTTACTGGTGTATGATCAGACGCGACCTCGCAGTGAAGGACAAGCGAATGAACCATACCATGCAAGCAGCACCTTTTTGGGCCACCCGTACATGTATACAATAGTCATGTCTGACGGTATATCATGCTACGCAAGCAATACCAGAGTCGAAAGTAAAGGGGGTGTCCATGTACCTACCCAATCTCGCCAATAGCTTGTATAGTCGCTGTCTGTCTCGCTGTTGAAGTCGTCCATGGTGCGCTTGCTGTCGGCAGGTTGCCTAAAGGGGAGTGACGGGTGCTGGTGAGTGTTGTTTGTAGGGTGCGACCATCAACGAGGTGGGGCAGTGCGATCGGGCGCGAACACGAACACGGGTCGGGACGCGGTGACGAGTGAATTGCGCGCCGACCTAGTGGGATGGGAGTTGCATGTGCATCCCACTCTGAATCTTTGTTTCTCCGCTCCGGTCACGCTAAGTCGTCTCGACTCGACCCCTAAGCGACCCCGGACTCGCCCCACCCGGCTCGAAGCCGCGGCAACTGCCTACGATCCCTCCCTTGTTTGGACGTACAGGACCCGTCTGAACATTGTGCACAAGCTGAGAAGTTTATGGTTGAAATGCGTCTAATCTAGATATCTCTAAACTCCTCTCTCCTTCTCTCTCTCTCTCTCTCTCACTCAAACCATACTAAGACCGCTTACTGTATGCTCAGATTACCTGGCGCCCGAGTAATAGTCAGTGCGGTTAGCTTTCATTCACCACAAGTCTGACAACTAGCATGCAATCCATAGGGGTGGAGTCTTGAAGTTGACGAAGTCTGAAGAAATGTAGGAGTAGTGCCTTCCTATCACCCACCATTTGCACTCATGTGCGGTCTCCAATCAGTCCCACTTGAGATTATCAATCGCTCTCCGGATATGTTGCGCTCCCAAAGCCTCACAGCCTTGTGAAACATGGCACTCTCCTCTTCCACCATGTAACTGTATCATCTCATCAACCCAAGAGTGTCGGTCATTGTGCCACTCCTCTTGTCTCATTTCGCTCTTCTTCACTAGGTCTAGTAATGGCCATGGGTTGCTTCCTCTTCCGTACACTTCTGTCTTCAGCGCAGTCTTGACTAGACGCCGCCAGTCCTTGGGTTCCAATTCAACATTGAAGCCCATTGGGCAGTCTGGGGTTCCAGTATGTAGGTGGGACAAGGCAGGGTTATTGTCACCAATCCGAAATGGCTTTTTCTGACCGGTTTCTTCCAGGCGAGCAGCTTCGCGGTCGACTTCTAACAGTACCTTGTTGAAGCGTTGGACTATTGCTTTCATCAAGGAAACAATGGATTGGACATTTTGTATCGCATTGAAGGGCTCTTTGGGACACTGTGGACAGCTGATTATGCTGGCCAATGCAGACATGGCATTTCTCAAGGGTATGACGACTTGGGGAAAGTCGAAGGCTGTGACAGCTTGTAGTTCAGTAAGTACCATCCATGTTGTTGTGATGCAGGTACATGGCTCTGCAATCTGTGGGTTTGATAGGGGTTCACTGATATTATTGGTCAACGTGTCAGGTTGCAGTTCCCACAATGATGGGTCAATTGCCGGCTCCAAATGAGACCTGAGCTTCTTTAGTGTGTTTTTAAGTCCTTAGACAGAGGACACATACGTGAAGTTGGACCCAGGTGATATTCCCGACTGGTGAGAGAGACTGAGGTCAAATTGCCCTGGCGACAAAGCCTCATGTCGTGATGACTCGTTTGAAGAGTAGGTATCTTGGAGGAGCGGTGGAGAAATTGAGCCATCGAAATCAGAACAGTTTTGAATCTCAGAAAGACTATTCATAACGTTTGTGTTTTCATTCCGCTCTTGGACGAATGTGACAGATTCGTCTGCCTCGCCTTCTCTCCTCCTCTTCCTAGGTCGGCCCATCTGTTTCTGAGGCGAGTAAACGCAACCTATCTGTTCTCTTGTGCAACGAAGACATTTTGGCATGTCACCAGAGCACTTCAGCTTTCGTGTCCCTGGGTGTTGTTGAGATGGGTAAGGCTAATGTGGGAGCCTAGCTCAAAGTACTCACTGCACTCATCGCAAGCCGCGTGTAACTTTTCCACTGCTCGTACTGACCCTTGACCTGATGACATGATGCAACCTTACGGAGGGTTACTCGGAGACAAATGGCGGCTTCCCAAAAAGGAGACTGGTTCAATACCGTCGTGTATTGTAGTTCTGAGTCTTAGCCGCTACATGCCAAGGCAGGCCAAGGTAAGCTTTCATGATGTGGAGATGCAATTATTTCCATGCACTCTCACGTGCAGATGACTGCAACGGACGCAGGAAGACATGCGCCCCACTTAATGACGGCATGTAGATTGCATGCTGTCTATCTGCACGACGAACGTTGTGTAGCGCTCATGTGTCCATGAACGGACGGGATACTAAGAAAGCGAGGCAAGTCCGGCGACGTAACTAAAGGGTTCCTCGTCAAGCATGATCATGCGGGGACAAGAGGCCTTGAGCAGAGCTAAGTTGGGGAGTCGAATTGCTTGTGGGTATCCGCGGCCGTGGAGGACCTGGGCAGTGCATTTGGATTCAGGGGCACGCAGTGGAGTGGGTATTTTGCTGTTCAATATTCCAGATGACTGTCGGCCGGCGATGCAGGTCACGGATAGAGGGGGAGGCCAGCACAGCGCGTGAAGCGAGGGCAGTGGTGGTGGCAGAGGGAACCAGTGGCAAGTGGGAGGCAGCATGTGACAGGGATGCCGCTGAGCCGCCTATCTGTATTGGAGCGGCTGAATACGGGGTCTACGTATCGATAAGAGGCCCGAGTGCCATGGGTGCATTCCATTCGCAGGCCGGCTGCGTACGTAAGGACATTTGATCCGACGAGCTGGATGTCCAAGCCAGCAAACATAGTTTCACCTTTGTGTTCACCGCTCTTGAAACAACTTGCTTCCCCGCTGCACCGGGTCCTCCAATTGCGCAGACATGCGCCTGGGCACACGCTGAAGCCTGGACAGACGACACCAATGGGTCGACATGGAACTGAGAGAGCGCATACCGCGCATCCACCAATATGCAATTGATGAAAAGGGCGCAGCACCTAAGCCTCCCCCAGCCCTCTCGCCCGCGTCAGGTTGGCCTTTTGGTAATCATCCCAAGTGGCTTCAGCGCGCAGCTGACATGGGGGACCCCATGTAACATGCTGCGCGCCCTACTGGTACAAGCGCACAAATGCTGATGCCTGAAATTCGCTGCGGTGCGAGTCGCCGCACTCGTGGCGCGCAAGTCCAAGTCGCAAGCATCGCCTCAATGGGTTGGGTAGTGTAGGTGATGAGCTACTGCTGCTGCCAGCAGAAGCAGATGCACGGGGTCTCGTGCTCTGTATAGTAGGTGTGCTGTCCATGTCAATGAGTGAGGCCGTTCAAGAGATGCGACGCATCCACCGAGTGCGCCGTGTCGCAAAGGGCCAGCTTCCGGCCGCCTAATTGGGAGCTAGGGCTGATGGAGGAGGGTGCGGCGGGGCGAGGCTATTGGCTGGGGGGGGGGGGCATTGGCGCTGCTGCTGCAGTTGTGAGTCACAGGTCGGGCCTTTGTGAAGCCGCGCTCGCTTCCAAACACTTTTAACCCCCCACTTCCCTCGCTGCCTGAAATTCTACTCTCTCTTACTCACCACATCCACAACTACAAGCATCATACACACAAGACAGTCATCCATAATGGCTGCCTTTTAGCTTCCCCCCGCGTCTCGCAGTCGACTCACAGCCGACACCTTGGATCCCGCCACCATACCCACTTTCCCCATTCCATCCACACCCTCAGAGTCTTCCTTTTTGGAACCTCTGAACTCAAGTCTAGCTTCGTGCAGCTTTAGTTCGCCGTCTTCCTCCCCGTTCGACTTCACGTCGTCCACCACGGCTTCCCAACAGTCAACATGGCTTTCCTCACCAGCTCCCAACGCCTCTCGGCAACCATTGAATACGAGTCAACCCGCATTCGCGCATCGTCAGCCGGACTTTGTCCTCTACGATCAACCAGCTCCGGTCTCCCATCGGCCTCAGCGAGCATCCAGCGCTCCTCAGCATACGTTTAACAACGGCCAGCACTTCTACGCAAATTCTGCCCCGTCATCCACTACAGAATTCCAACAGCCACGGTTACGCCAGCGTCCCCCAGTCCCCCTGTTTTCCAGCTCTAGCAACAACATTCCTCAACTCCACAACGCCACAAACATGGCAGGTACGGTGCATCCTCTACGTGCTCTCAACTCCGAGCTCACCATGCCGGCAGACTTGAACAGCAACAACTCCTTTGACTCGGGCGCAAGCCTGATGTCCAACTTCAACAACGGAGGCTTTTCTCTGGACTCGGTGTCCGCATTCACGGCGATCAACGATCCTTCTGTTGCCGCCGGGTCTACGCGCACCGTGTCCCCCAAGGACATCTTCAATGATGCCTTTGGGTCTGCGCCCCCATCGACGGCGTTCACAAACTTGACCTCTCCCGATATCGGTGACTCCCCCTTCATTAACGATAGCTTCGAGTGCTCCCCCATGTTCAACGGCGAGCCCAACATGACCGACACAAGCGATTGGTTCTCCCTGTTCCCCGAGCAGGAGACCAAGGTTCCTGATAATGTCTATGCGCCTGCCATCTCCATGCCTTTGGAGCGCACTATCAGCAGCCAGTCTATGGAGCGATCTGGTTCTTCCAGCACCGGCTCCCCCATCGTTTTGGACAGCTACACTCGAAGGAAGTCATCTGTTACCAACTCACCTGCCATCAACGGCGTCAGCAAGTCTCGTCGGCGAAAGGGTCCTCTACCAAGCATCACGGTAGACCCCAATGACAAGGTCGCTTTGAAGCGAGCACGCAACACGCTTGCTGCTCGTGAGTCTCGTCAGCGCAAGTTTGATCATGTCAGCACCCTCGAGCAGCGCAACTCTGAGCTGCAGGCTGAGGTTGAAAAATGGAAGAGCATTGCTATGGCTCATGGATACAGCGGACAATGAATGTCCTCGTCTCTCTCATATGGTCCCCCAGTGGTCGTTAGGAGCTGGTGAAGAACCAGCCTTGCCTTTCGGCAAAAGTTTTCCTTTCTCGTTGCTTCTTCGCGACTCCCTTCTTTGGCTTCTCTCGCGGTCGTATCACCCACGGTTTGTGTTTACGCGCCTTGTGCTTATGTTTTTGACGCCGGTGTGCAGTCTCCCCGATGTGGTTTTAGATTGACTCCGCCTGGCGGGAGTGGTAATGTGGTGCTGATGATGTTTTTGGTTTCTCGACCAGTTTGTTAGTGAGAATGTTTTCGTGCTCTAGTATATGCGATAGTCTCCTTATAAACAACTATTCTTTATCAATGACTCTTACTGCATTCGATGCATCATGGTGACGCCTGGTGTTTTTTATGACTCTTGTGCCGCCAAGCGTGACTTTGCCGGCACATGAGTGGTTGATGTGTCACGCGGCAGTCACACTGAGCAGGTTTGGACTCTTATGTTTATGATTCACAGTACGACACGTAAGTTTCATGTCAAGTCCTAACATAGTTTGCACATTCGCCATGGCGGTAAAATGAGGTGTAGACTGGTGGATGGGCGTGTGACTCTGAGGGTTTTTTCTATGGCTACATACTTCAGAGCTAGGATACTGACTACAAGATGATTCTTCAGTCATGCAAGCCACTCAAGCCACATTGAACGCCAGATCCCTATCCTTCCACATTCATCTTCAGAAGAGCCCATGTCCATCTGTTTGCTTGGACATGCCGTGTCCGCTGGTTTTAATCGTCTTGCGCTAGCCTATAGATCTGGTGTTTTGGCTCCGTTGCCGCAACTCACATCAAATCAAGTCTTCCATGGCACAACAGGCGTATCCGCTATAAAAGAAAAGGATCAGGTATAAATAATCACATTGGAAATACGTCCTGTAGTGATTTCCGTCCTGATATGTCGCCCGAGAGAGAGAGCTCTACAAAAGTAATCCATACATGTCCCAACAGCCTATACAGCACATACCGTTACGATGATCCTCTTGAAGTGCTATGCTATTCAGGCTCTTACTCAGAAAGCTGTCTTCCTATTACCGGAGTTATTGTCCTGCTGAATCTGCTATATTTTCAGCCTTCTGGGTATAAAGAAAAGACACTTGCCATTGCATATTCTTGATTTAAACACTGCAGCCTACTATGAACCATTATCATATCGAGGCACAACTAGGAATCTGAGAACCATTCTTAGTTACAAAGCGCTGGTATACTGTGCATCATCTTCTAATCGTTTGGCAAAAAAAAAGGAAGAAAGTTGGCATAATCCACAGCTCACTATTACCTAGCCCAGCTACCTACAACACCCTTTCCTCCCTCCAAAAAAAAAATCCAGAATAGTAACCTGGTAAAATTGAACAGCAAAAGAAGATGTTCATCCTTGTAAGCCTTGGAGATTCAACCACCAAAAAAGGACAAAAAAAGAATGTTGACAAGAGTGGGATTCGACTGGAAGTTATTAGAACATGATCGGAGAATCCAACTTGGAAGGTTTCAACTTACACCCACGCCCGTGAAGACTGCGGAGGATGTTTAGAACGAACCTAAACGCAGCGCCTTAGACCACTCGGCCATCTTGCCTTTATAAGCTTGATGAACACTGGGTTCTTTTGACCCATTATATACTCAAGCGGATGTGCCAGGGGCTTTCAATATGACTAGCAACGCTCCTCTCCAAGTCTATGGCTAGCCCATCCCTTTTGCAATTTGGGCCGAATCTATGCGTCTTTTTTGCACCCACGCAAAGTGCGGGGCTGGCACTACTTAGCGAAATGCCCCGCTCTGCTCCGAGGCCGGGTCCAAGACGACTCACACTCAACCACGTTTGTCATTCACGTGAGCTTCCAGGAGTCCGTTTCTCTTTAGCATTTTAAATTGATATAGATTTTTCTGTTAGATATATCGGTCGCTATTGCTCAATACACTGTGGCATTCACACTGGCACTAATCTCCCTTTCTACTAATTTGGCGACGACGACGACGACGACGACGACAAGCTCTTGCACTATCTTCGACAACGACGAATTATTCCAAAGGAAAAAGAAAAGAAAAAACAATAGGTTTCACAAGCAACTATGCCATCTCAACCAGATGACCTTTTACTCTCTGTAAGTCGTGATTCATACATTCAGTAACTAGCCACAACAAAATCTTTCTATGAAATACTCTCATTCCAGAATACAACCATCTCACCTAATATCTACTTTCCACTAACATCATCCCAGCTCCAAAGCTCACTCCGCAACGCACTGGCAACATTCGGACCAAGCAGCACTCAGTACCGCAACATCAAGCTTATAGTGGATGAGTACGCGGCGAATCTTGCGATGCAGGGGTTGTCGATAGGTTCGAGTGAGACATGTCAGGGCGAAGAGGCTATGCAGACGGACTGAGGGATTATGTGGGTTGAAAGGGACTGTATACTCAACTAGTAGGATTCGTCAAGGGAGGTGAGAGTGCAGGGTGTAGATGCGGAGGGTTCTGATACGAGATTGTGAAGAAGAGGTTTACAAGGGGGGAGAGCGTTTGAAATGGCTTAAGCTTCGAATGGTCATTGCAATAAAGAATTCACTCCCTTCGAAAGTGCAGCACGGGTAACCCCGATTATTGGTTGAGCAAATATCAAGGCTTCAACGCCAAGTTGTGTTCCTAATCTCGTAGAGGTGCCTCGAATCAATCTTACTTAGTTCCAATACATGGTCTGAATTGCTTTAATACAATGAACATGATCTTGACGCAGTGAACTCGAAACTGCTACATGTCACTCCTATGTCCCTGTTCTATCGAGGCCTTTGTCTAGGCCCAACTATCGTATAACACCGGCGAAAACATATCTGCTCCCATAATGAACTCTACATATCTCCAAGTTCTAACAATTCTTCCCTTTCAAATCTCTCTGTTTTCGCCAGTTTTTCCCTCATCTCTCTAACTCATTCCACATTTGTACCTCCTATGGCCCTCTCTCCCTGATCATGGTTATCTCAAACTTGGATGCTGCTCTCTAAGACCTTCTCTAGATTCGGTGCGAGGCTGGAAGAAGGCAGGGTTCTATAATATCGTGTCCAGACGCTGTATTGTCAAACCAGGGTGGGCTGCTCCCTGTGCAGATGGTTGCTGTAAGACAAGCAAACCACATTTGAGTAGAAAAGACGTATGTTGAGTCGCCATATATCGAACATGCTTTGTCTCGCATGCATACCCGAGTTTCCTGAGGAGTTGCAGGAGACCCAGGCAAACTCGGAGATGCAAAATGCTGAAGATTGGCTTCGTCGTTCCAGGGCTAGTTCTCTGTTGATGCTGCTCTGCGGATATCAGGTTTCCTTGAGAGGTGTTTTGGTCTCCAGGAGAAATTGTTTTTATCCATCTCTTCTTATTTGGATGATCAGAAAAAGACGGGCCTTCATCCGGCTAGTTCAGCCATCATTGTCCGACATAGCCATTGTTGAAAGCATCCAGAGAGATCAGCACTACACTCGGAATCCCTGTTCTGTACAACAAGAGTGTTAAAAGCTCATGTCGACGGGCCTGCTTGAACACCTCCATAACCTCCTCTGGGTCCAAAACCCCGTCCGCCTCCTCGTGCAGGCCCTTGGGGTTGGCGGACTGGCTTCTCTTGTGTACCCGGTGTTGATGGACGGCTGATACCAGACTCCTTCTTTTGGCCATGCACTGAGCCAGGCTTCGGGGTGTAGCTTGGGTCGAAGAGCTGGCGTGCAGGAGCGGCAGCTCGTGCGGGAGACTGCTCGTTGCTTGACCTAGGCTGACTGTCCCTGCCACCACGTCCTCGGCCTTTTCCTCTTGTGGGCCTGTTCGGGGAGTTGTTACGCGAGTCCTCTGCAGCAGAGGCAGCTGGCGAGCCAAAGATACGTTCACGCGCCTCAGCATACTTGCGCTCCTTCTCTGCTCGTTCCCTCTGCGCACGTGCTTTTCGCTCTTCGAAATCTGCTTCGGCCTTCTTTTTGCGCTCTTCTTCGCTGTCGTCGTCTTCGAGGCTCATGCCTGCCATGTTCCGAGAAAGAACCTGGGGGGAGGGCTTGCGGGCGAGCATTGTGACTTTTGGTTTGAAAGTTGCTGCAGCGGGTGCAGGGCGTACTTCGGGGTACCATTGGGGCTCCGGGTTTTCGCTTATCCACAGTCGTCAGCTCGGGACGTAATGAAGGGGAAGGGAGGGGTGGCATACGCGGCCTGCCAAAGCTGCTTGTTGAATTCAGCATGCTGGGCTTTGAGTTGTGCCTTTGTGAGTTTTGGCTTCGGTTGCTCTTCGGCTGGCTTCTCCTCTTCTTTCTACAAGGCGTGAGCGAATGAAAGCAGCGAAGAGGGGCACATGTACGTCGGCGAGAGATTCCCAGTCATCATCCCAGGCGTCAGCGAGAGCGTTTTTTGGTGGCATCGTATTTCTGGGTTTATCCGGTTGTGGCTGTATGAGAAATTTGAAAAAAAAACGGTGGTGTTGTCGGGAGCTACCTCGGAAGAAGAGGTGAGTAGGTCTGGGGTTATGATGTCGCAGCCCGCCAATATTTCGAGGGTTCCACCGACGACCCTTGTCTGCAGCGGGAGCTAGCCACCACATCCCGCGATTAGATAGCTGTTGCGCTATGTCATTTCACTGCTTGCTGCCTCGCACCCTGCATTCACCCTGTGTCGCAAACGCCCTTGCTACAGCTACAATCGGCTTGCAAGCCCAAAATACTCGCAGAAATGTCTGGTAAGTTTTATTCTGTCAACACCACCCAGTATGGAGTCCAAGCGGCCGCGCATGGAGCTCACGCCCCCATCAGACCGCGATGGAGACTCCACCATGCACTCTTCCCCCCGCAATGCCTCGGACGACGAAATGTTCCCCGATGAGGCGCTTCCAAACAACCCAGCTACGCCACACAACGCAAATCTTGCTTCCGTAAACGAAATCTCGCCGCCAAACTCCCAGTCCCAGACTCGCGAGACATTGGGTGTAAACTCCAACGGCAAGCGCCCATTGTCTGGTGGCACGATGCAGTCCTCGGCAACAAACACCCTGGGCACAGGCGGGACACATACGGATCCTGAGACAGGTTACCAGTGGAGCAAGCAGGAGGATCAGCCGGGCTACGAGTGGATGAACACAAGGGCGAGGGAGGAGGAAAACAGAGCAATTGACAACATTGTTGACAAGGGATATATGATCAAACGTGAGTGACGTTCTTTTTCGTGTAATCTTTCCGGAGAAGGGAAAGTTGGCTGACACCTAGGTAGTGCGGTACGGTGATCCTCTAGATGCGAGCGTGGCCGCGAAGGCGAAGCGCTGAAAGGAGAGGCTGGAGGGTCATACTGCTTAATGAGGTGAATATACTGGCGGATTGTGACGATGCAACGTACGAAAGGCATGGGCTCTATGTCATTAGAACAACGCACCATGTATGACATGTCCAAGCGCGTTGTCGGGTATCGAACAGTACACACAAGTTATACGAAGCATCTTTGTAGGAGCAGGTGCATCGCGCACCCGGATAGCTCTGTGCTTCCATTCATGAATAAACATCAATGTTCAACTCTGTTCCGCCAAAACGCCCTTTCCATGCAGTGATGTCTCAGTACCCGTACGAAAAAGCATAGCCCCTCAGTCACTATCGTTGCCATCTTCGTCGTCGTCATCGTCCTCTCTGCTCTCCTTCTCTTCGAGCGGATCCTCTACCAGGCGCTCCTCTTCGACCTCCTCTTCAATCTCATCGTCCTCGACTTCCTCGTCCTCAATGTCTGCTGTCTCATCCCCCTCTTCTTCCGTGACGTCTCCCTCGGCGTTGTCCCCGCTCTCTCTCCTTGCCCTCTTCGCTGCCCTCTCTCCATCATCATCCGCCTCTTCCATGACGACATCTCCATCTGCCGTTGGTTTTGTAGGCGTCGATCCTGTTGCACCTCCTGTTGACGATGATGCCTTCTTCTCCTCACGGACCTTTTTCCTATAGGTGTTCCGCTTGTCGGCTTGTATGCTCGTGAACTTTGTGACTTCGGCTTCAAGACGGGGCAACATGAAAGCGAATTCGAGTTCTTGCATGGCATCGAAGACGTCCTTGGGCATGACGGTTTTCTTGCCGTTGCTGAGGGCTTTCTCGGCGGCGCTATCAAACAGCCCATTGTCAGTGCTAGTTCAGCAGTATGGAAGATGGCTCGGCGTATGCGACACTGGGCATAGTAGCGGAGCGTAGACAGACATACCATGATGTAATGTAGTTGACGAACACAGTTGCACTCTTGCTCATGGCAAGGAGCGCATCTTTTTGGATCTGAGTATTCGGCGGCAGCACCCCCTTAGCCAGGCGCTGCACTATCGATTTGGGCAAGTTCAGATCCTATAGTCGGGTCATCAGCCTTGCGCTCCGATTCTGACTCAGTATGCAGCGCACCTCGACACCCAGACTGTCATCCCGCGGCGCTGATCTTGGTGCTACGGGACTGGGTTCATTTGACACGGCCGATACGTTGCTTTTTCTGGGCGGCATTGTGAGCTACAAAATAATCGGTAGAAGGAACTAGAGGTTTTGGGCGTGGTGGAGAGGCATGCGATTGAGGTCGGTATGTTGGTTGGAAGTGGATGTGGAGGTGCGAATGCGATAGTTTTAGTGGGACCCTGACGCGTGAGCACGCGTTGAGGTCTGGGCGCGATTCTGGACTTTTGTCGGGAGCGGGACTGTCAGCCAGTACCAACACTTTAAATGTGGATTGTGAGTCGAATGTTTTAACGTATTGTCAGGGCTATTCTGGTTTACGATTCAGGCGGTTTGAATCGCGATTTCATCGTGCAAGCGGAAACCTCAGTGTACACATTCAAACAATCTAAGGGTAATTAACTGAGGAGCATACTCAATATGTAATCTTCGTCCTGGGTCCAAGTGTGCAGCAGCGCAGTGGATATTTCACCAGTGTCGGTCTTATTTAATATTCATCTCTATTGTCAAAATCTAAGAAGATAATCACAACTTGGCCGTGTTTGTGGATAATTCTATTGAAGCTATTCTAAACATGTCTTACGACTACACTTAAACTTGGGATAACACATTGAGCCTACCGCTGTCAAATTGGAGCTATAACAACAAACTTCCGCTATTTCTGTAGGTTGCATGGCGCCCTGTGCAAAATTCAAGATGCTTCAACCTGTTGGACCCTTGATCGCCAGGGTCCATTTATTAATATCAAGCCACGACTAGACCTGAACCTTCTCGTAAAACCAGTAGATTGATATGTAACGTATCTCAGTCTTCTCTATCTTTTGCATCGATTTTGTTGCTCAAGACTTGTTAGTTATAGAAATGCTTCGATGTTGATCCATGTCACTGAGCTAGATGAGAAGGGAAGGTAGGCAATCCTAGTTGCAAGACAAGCCCTTCTGCTCCACCAAGTTCATAGTTACCCAAGACTGTTACCCTTATCTAATTAGAAGGCAGCGCGGGTAGCGAAAAAAAGAAGTACGTCAGAACCCAACCTAGTACATTACATGTGAGACACAACCAAAAAGATCAAGCAAAGATCTAGAAGCACCCACCATACTAGCCTACCCACACACAACACTACGTCAGTCCCAACCCTCCCAAGAGCACATGAAACAGCAAACAAGCCGGCGCACGCAAGCTACCAGAGTTGCGACAACCAGTCGAATAGCAACCCCGCCCTACACTCACCCCCACCTTCTCACCGCGGCTAGACACGGGTGACGTCACCCCCCGCCTGCAACGCAACGCAAACATGGCCCTAATCTCTGGCGCCTGGTGACCACCACGCCACGCCCCTCCCACCAAACAGCCAAGTTCCCCTTCACTACTACGAGCAAGGGTCTGTATCCCCCCCTACTAAGCCGAAACCTGCATACATAAGTACCCGGTTGTCTCCCCTCTCATCCTCATTACACTACACCTCAAACACCATACGCCTTGTTCAAACCCCTACATTGACGGCCACGGCTTTCTCACGACACATCTTCACAAGAACCTATTCGACTTCAAAACACAAAATGCCTCTCGTCGTCCCCGGTATCCAGTCCAAGGATGGAAACTCCAAGGAGGAGTGGATGACCAAGCTCATGGGCAAGAAGATTGGCGAGCAGCACGATGAAGTGGTGAGTTTTCCCTAACTTCTCTCCTCCCTTTTCTTTTCACCCGGAACTGTAACACTATTCTTACGCATGTGAATGAGTACTAACGAATTGAATGAAAAATCGCTAGACGTTCGCAAAGACCGATCTCCCAGAGCAGCACCGCGTCCTCGGGCCCGACTCGATGAAGACTATGGATTTCAAGCCAGACAGGCTGAACGTACACGTTGATGAGGATGGTACCGTCAAGGATATTACTCACGGTTAAATAAAGAGGCTGGCTGCATAGCAACAGGCTTGATTGTTCTGGAGGGATGAGGCATAGCTGCCTGGATGTGGTTAATGAAGATGGCAACATGGGGCGTGTGCACACCCAGACGCTACTATAATAGATGACACTGATGAATCAAAGTCACGATTATTCACAATACAACCAAGGTGTGTGTGCATCCAAAGTAATGTCTTGAAAAGGAACACAAGAGAGAGTCTCCACTAGTTAGAGGACACTCGAGCATTTTGCCACTGCTACCTGGTCTCAGCGCCAACTCCAACGCTTCGCTAAAAAAAAAGGTTGAGAAAGCCCCAATGATATCTTACAGCAAAAAACAAAAGTCAGATACCACCGCTTGCAAGGACAAAGAAAATAAGGAAACGAAGAAGAAAAGGTGGCTACCGAATTTCCCTGCCAAATTCCCTGCCAACTTTATTTTTTTGCAACTCCAAATTTGGTACTTGGGCCGCATATCAGCCCTACAGCCTTGCCCGCACGGCCGCCCACAACAAAAAAAGAACATCGCCACTGTGGGGAAAAGCTTATTGCAACCTCACCAACGACAACTCTTATGTCCTCTCTCTTTTACGCCTTTGTTCGTTTGCGCGGTGCCTCGAATTCTTTCTTGCTGGTAGCAATCTGTACCTCGTCCTTGTTTCGCAACGCATCGACCACGGCCGTCATCTTGAGCATGGTGGCATGCATGGCCTCTGGATGCTCAAAGCAGAGCATGACGCAGGCTCGTATGGTGAGTGCGGAAAAGTATCGCCTTAGCACCTTGTCTTTCTCGTGGTAGCTGGCGGCTCCCATGACAAGTCCGATCCAGAGAAGCACACCGGCCATGTCACCCCAGCAGTCGGAGAGGTTAGATTTTTCCAGTGCCTCCCTGACCTCTGAGAGTGTGGTGAAACGCCGTTGGTTGCGCAGTGTCTCCGCTGAGACAGATGATTGGGATGAAAATGACGGGTGGTGTGAAGCGGTTGAGGCGTCCGAGGATCGGTGGACAAAGGGAAAGCTCGACTGTTGTGCAGAAGAGCCAAAGCTGAATGAGCCGCCGAATGATGGACTCGTCGAGTAATCCGTATCCGGAGTATTGTACGAAACATCAAAGGGTGAAGGTAAAGATTCACTGGATTGCGAGGCCAGTGACGATGTGTAAATTGTAGACATTTTTCTCGTTGGACATGCGTGTGCAACGGCATCAGACAGCTGGGTTCGGTTATTGATTGCGTATGCTTGGACAACGGCAGTGATCCGTATCGCCTCGTATTTCCAGTCTTCTTGTGTACGCACGTTGTCCCCAGGCATTTGTTCCAAGGCCGGGTATTGAGTGATACGGTAGGTCATGCTTGTAAGCTTGTTCGAATTCCATTGAGCGTCCTTCGACTCCTCAAGAAATTCTTCAATCAATGTACGCATGTCGTTCAGGAGCTTCAGTGTATTTGGCTGATACGCGACTGCCCGTGAATCTTTGACTGTCACATATTTCCCACGAGGACAGTAGAGTGGAGACTCTGGGGCTGCGACATTAGGCGGGTATTCTCTTGTCGAATTGTTGACGCAGTACTCGAAATACATTGCGCTAGGTGTTGTTTCGCGCAAGACGGCGGTCGCCAGGTGTGCCCAAGACACTGCAGATGCCAGATAGCCATTTACACCCAACTCGTTTAGCCCACCACGCTCTCGAATCATCTTCTCCATGCCGTCTTGATGATAAGCCAGACTCATTTCTGTCCGACTAATGACTTCACCGAGAATGAGCTGACTGACCGCCATGATGTTAGCATCATCTGTCCTTGTTTGGGACTTCTTGATTTTGTCTACAACAAGTTCCACGACGTCTTGGCGCAATGCTGCAGTTTCGAGACTCTCGACATCGCGCTGCCGTACAACGTCGTCGTGTGCAGATGCTATGAAAAGCGTACTAAGGAAAGTGTGAGGATGGTCGAGGCACGTTGGTATCCACACTCGGCCGAGGCTTCGTGTGCCAAAGTACATCCTGCAGTGGTGCTTCAACTTCTCGACAGAAACGTTTGGGTTACTCGATTGGAACATGGTTCCGAAGGGATCCAAGCTCATGCCTATCCATCTGAATGGTATGTTGTGTTTGTCAAACGCATAGTTGGTTTGAGGGTTTATAGGAACAACTATGGGCGTTCGGGGGACAGTAGATGGCTGTGGTTTCACTTTTGTTATCCTGGTATCAGGACTTGAGCGGTCGCCGTCTTTCTCCTTTGGGTTCGAAGAAGCATCAGGGGAAGCTGGCTTCTTTCGACCGCTAGTCTTTTTCTTGAGTTGGGCGATTGGGCGACTTTGAGTCTCCTCGCCTGAATGCGACTCGTCTGAAGCTTCACTACCCGCCCTCGACTTTGCAGTCCCTCGACTTTTTCCAGTCTCGAGATAGCTGACCATGGCTTTTTGGCGCACTTGGTGCATGATGGCTTTTGATTTGAACTTGGCGGGTTCATTTGCGACAATCCACAAAAGTCCTCCATCTCTAGATGGTGATTCTGTTGGCGAAACGCTCGACGTCTTGCGCGAACGCAATGCTACATGTGCTGTCAGTATATGCTGCCACACAAGAGGCGATAGGATGGCAATGTTGAGCGGTCACGTCCATATGAGTGAGTGGCGTTGGACTGGCAATGGACATAGGTGCGGGTGCGGGTGCGGGTGCAGGCACAGAGCGAGACCTCGGCATGGTGATGGCAGGCTTGCTGCCTATGCAGTGCACTCAACGTGCGCACATCCGACTCATCAGTGAAGACGAAGAGAGCTTCGCTTACATTTGATCTCCGAACGTGGCGACATAGGGCTGCAATGCAAGGTCGTATCCGAATCGACGGTGGATGCAGGTGAGGGATAGGCGAAATGCATGTGATGTGTGGCGGCGAAGAGGAAGGGCTCTGCTGGAGGGGCAGTCATTGTTGTCGACTAGCTCGATGCTCCAAAGGGAAGGGAGGGGGTTTGCCCAGCACAAAAGTCAAGGAAGGGGTGCAAGCAAATGGGCGGTTCCTCGATCAGACCAGCAAATGTGTTTGAGCAGCAGCAGGAGAGGCGGTCGAGGGATCGGTCAGTACCAGGTAGGGCTGAGGGAATATGGGGGCCTGATGAAGACATATATGTAGGCGTGCAGGTGCCTGTGTGCCTTGCCTGTCAGGCTGAGCCAGCAGTCCACAAAGCGCAGGACGTGCCGTCTAAGGGCCCCCTTGTGTTGCACTGTGAAGCAGGCAGTAGGCAATTTGAGCGGCATGCAGCATATGTTGGGGCAACGCGTGGCAACGTGGTGTCGCTGGCATACAAAGGCCATGGCCGCGGATGGCGGCCGTCCGTGGCTGTGTTCCTGATGCCAGTCTGGGCGAACGAACGAACCATGGGCCAACGCTCGGTCGTAGGCACATTGCTGGCCTGACCGCCGGCCCATGGCTCTGGCGCCCGCGCAGTGCGCCTCCTGGACTGCCTCAGTGCAGACGCCCATCAGTGTCGGTCGCCCTGCAACATGGTCGACAACCCCCATTGGATGCCGTGCACACGTGCAAAGCCTGTCACCAATCGCACCATGTAACGCTCCAGACACCAGACCCGTCTCACCGCCTCCGACACACACACACACACACACACCCCCCGCGACATTCCCCAAGGAACGCCAATGCCGTCCCTTCCCCCCTTATCTATACACACCTCTCTCAGATGAGCCACGGGTCCGGTCCTCTTGCGTCACAAAGGCCTCCTTGGCCTAAATACGCGCACATGGCTAATATGACTTTACGTACACAAGATACGAGCGCGAATGCAATCTCAAATGACACAAGAAACTCACCAATGCCATCATATCATCAACGTTCGCTTACCGGCGTACCGGCAGCTTGGGTACGCCATGTCTCGGGCTGGGTGTAATCACATTGCTATAGGCGTGTTGGTCGCCCTACTTACCAATCATTTGTTTCGACTCATCTGGCGCCGAATGCCGTAAGCAGCCCTGTGGAGTCCATACGAGCGCGAGCCGTGAGGTCATTGGCATGCTTATAGCTCTACCACAACTTTGGGATCGTGGATGCAGCCTCAGCTACTCCACAGGGCTAGACCGTCTGCCCTTGACAACACAGGCTTTAGCACTGCTAGACGTGTGATACAACAGAAGGACTTTATACATGGTTGTATTAATAGACTTGTCTACCAAGCCTCTTGGTACTGTTGCTACTGGCGTCAATTGCTCAGTCCAAGACCAAAATAGTCACTGGGTGCTTGCTGTCCGCTTCCCCTCCCAGGACTCGCACCGACGTCTCCAGGGCTAACACCATCGCTCTCTTCCGACGTGATGCTCACACTGTTCGCCCCAAATTCGTCGCCTATTCCGCCTAATCCGCCTAACGCACGATGTCCATTGCCCCGCCCTCTCAACGGCACATTGAGACGAGTAGAATCAAACGTGAAATGGGGCTGGCCCAACCCTGACTCTGCTGACGGGCTCTTCAGCTCCACAAGCTCCAGCGTGCTACGGAGTGTCGCACCAGATTCATCAAGAGCCATCAGAAACCGCGCTAGTTCTTTGCACAGCTCCCAATCACCTTCGTCTTTGGCACGTTGCAGTAAGCGCACCACCTGGTCCCCCGTCGACCGCAGCTCCTCAAACGTGTGAAGAACAAGTAAGTAGCCACCCGCAGTCTTGAGGTTACCCTTTTGGAGCGATTCTTCGAATAGCTCTTCCGGCGGTGGTAGATTCGAGAACAGAGTTCTCCAGGAGCGTACTTCAGTTTTGCGCGTGCATTGCACCACGATGTCAAGGTACTGCGGGAACGAACTCAAAAACGATAGTACGCTCGGCAAGAGGGCTTGTTCAAGTGGCGGCTGTGTGTCGACCTCTTCGTCCAACACTTCGTGTAGCAAGATTTCCAGAGCATGAGGAAAGTAAAGCAGATGCTGGTAATGATGGCTGAGATGTAGAGCCGCAGGGTGATTGAACTGAGCCAGGTGAGAGCGCAGTAGTGCAGGAAGGAACAAGTGGGTCTACCACACATGTCAGCAAGGCATGCACAGAGAGAGACGGAACAGCTTACCCTCGTTCCGAAGCGCAAGAAGGCAAAGTTTGTGTCTCTGCGCTGGATCAACTCCGACTCAACACCGAATACTATGGCTTTATTGATCAATGCGGATAGCGGGTAGAAATCGACCGGAATCTGCACAGGTGTAGGCAGCTCTCTGCCTATCTCAGGAGAGGCAGAAGCCAGGACATCTTGCATATCGATCCACACCCGCATATCTTGGCCATCAAAGAACCACAGTGAATCGCGCAAATCATGGCCATGCATACCCTCCATCGTGAGCCCTACCGAAGGGCTTGGCGGTAGGGAGTCGGCTTGCTTGTCTAGTGCAAACGCAGGGTGGTCGCGCATGAGTGCATACGTCTCTACGTTCTGCGCAATGATGCGCATTTCATACTTGAGCCCGCCGACTTCTGTTGTAGTTGGCTGCAGCAGCACAAGTTTACCGTCCACAAGGAACAATATTGTGGCAACCGACACGTCTTGCGATGGGTCTCCGCTGTCTAAGCCACGTTAGATTCTGTAGAACCATGCTCTGATAGAACTTACGCATCTGGTCTTCAGGCAAAATCCAGCTGAGTGCTCGCACTCGCGGAGGCGCACGGATAATGCCGTGCAGTGCAATTTGACCAACTTGAACTAGTTTGACACTGGCATCTGCAACGCTGATAACGTAGTGGTACAAGACGTTTTCGTATGTGTATACCAGGAGCGAATCCTCTCCTGAGGGCGCAATCAAAACTATTGGTGCAGGGAGCTTCTGCACATGCATGATTCGGCTTTTTTCCAGAGCCGCCTCGCGAGAATAGACTCGAATCTAGGTATGACCAAGTCAGCATGCGTCACCAAAACCGACCCACATCCACCGTACCTCATGAGATTCATGGCATTCAACCGCCGCGATCAGAACATGCTGAAACCAGCACATTCCTCCTCGAACAGTAAACTCGTTCTCGCCAAACGGATCGTCGAACATTTTCCATCGTCCGCTATTCACACTGTAATGTGCAAGTCCTCTTTTCCCTGCAATTGCGACATATCGCCCATCGTTTGAGATGACTGCACTTCTGATTGGCCACTGGTCGACTAGATAGGCCGAAGGAACCTGTACATGATGCCACAAAGAGACATCAGCCGATATGGTCGTGAGGTCTGGAAGGTCGTAGCCACGATAGATCATGAAGCCAGTGCTGGTCTGCATCAAGGACCGTGATATATTGGCGGATGAGAAGCAGCCAGTGACCGCGCTTCGAGCCATTTCCATGGTATATAGACGATTATCGTTGTTAGCTAACATCAAGAGTTCAGCTCCCCCACCGATCCAAAAGGCTTCCTTGATGCCAAGAAGCCAACCCTCTTTGTTTGTCTCGGAGAGCGTCCTGTCTGCGGTAAAGCTAGTAGCACCGGGCTTACCGTATACACTCCACATTGCCCAGCCATTTTCGTAACCAGCGAACAGACAGTACCCATCTGGCGAGTAGGTCAGAATAGTCAACTGTCCAGGCGATGTGACATTCGGACGTAGCTTGTGCGAAAGAGGAATGTTGCCTGTGTAGTCTTTTGCAGTATACACATATATCTCACCACTGGCACTGCCAACCGCAAGTAGAGAGAACCGCGCATTGATCGCAGCCTTGATTCCTTTGTCCGCATCTACCTCGGGCATATGGAAGCCATGCCCACGGAAAAGACTAGGATCTTCACTGTCTTTTTTCGCGACTTTCTGAACAGCAAATGCCTGGCCATCGTTTGTAATCCAACAGGATATGTTCATAGGCCGATCATGAACCAAATCACGTAGTGTCGTCTTTTTTCCAATCCACGTCATTTTGGATAATAGCTCGGTGCTTGTTTGATTTCCAGTGCTGTCTGGCGCCCATCGAATGCATTGTATAGCAGCGGGCTTCTCCGTTGCAACAATCAATTCCTCGTCTAGGGCCAGGGCTCGTATTATCCCAGCATCGACCCGTATAACCATGCGGAAACGCAGGCTGAGCTCTCTCAAGCCATTGCCCTCTCCTGGACCCGCATTGGCCTCATGCTGCCGTTGTATCTTGAAGCCAGTGATTGCACTGCTTCTTCTCGCATGTCCTCCGTGTGTGTTCGTGAATTGGGTTTTGTAGACACGCGAAGCACGATCTGTCGCAAGGGAATACGTAATCAAGAAGCCGAGTGCGGTTTGTACGACGAATATCTGAGAATCAGGGCGAACGAGTACATCGGTGTTGGGGCCGTATGTTTTGACGGATTGTTCTGAGCGTAATACAGAAGCCAAAACAACGGTAGGCTACGGGATGTATCAGTGAAGGCCAACCAAAGAGGCAAGCATATGGTACCTTTGTCTGCCAGACTGTGAGTGTTGTTTTTGTAAGGGTTGCAAACAAGTGACCACTCCTAGTCACTCTGATAGCAACAATGGTTCCGTGGATGTCATCCTCTACCGGCGGACTCGGAGCAGCTTGTCGCGACCGCTCCCCATCTTCCTTCTCTTCTACTCCGCTTGTGTTGTTCGTAGCCTTCTTTTCCTTTGGCTGAGACTCTGCACCACTGTCTGGATCATTGTGTTGGTCGCCTGATTGCTTGCGCTTTAAGCCATCATTGGAGACATGCGGGCGCCCTAGGTCCGTACGTTTAGTAGCCGCGAAGACGGAGGGCGACGAGATAGGCCAATACGTCATGGCGCTTTACCGCAAGCGATGGCTGCATTTGCGCGCACCCACCTCACTGCGGGGATGTGTGCTTCACAAAGCTCATGCTAGCTGGCTAGATGCAGGGTGAGGTGGCTGTGGTGTCTGATGTTGAGCTTGATGGTCCACGCGAGGCGCAGCAACAGTCCGGCCCAGCTGTGGCTGCCCGGTCCGTGCTTAGATAGGACAATGAACACAGCGATAGCAAGGGTCAATCAAATTGGTGGGGTTGCACATCCCATGTTTTTTACGCTTGTGCTACCCCAGGGCTCCCGGCGCAGTTAGGAAGGTAGTATTGCAGGCATGGCTGCAGGAAGTAGCCAGCAGCCATCTGAGCATCCTCGAATGGATAATGTTCACACTCATGTGCGCGTAGGCGCTGCAAGAGCTTGCGGCCGTCATATTCCAAGATTTCTGGGGAGCGTGCAAGCAGGCCAAAGTAGTTTACCAGTCCATAAGTCAACAGAGCCCCCCAATCATGTTTTCTGAAAACCTTAAAATACTGGACTTATGATAACTTGAGTCTCTGTCGCATGTTCACTCTGTGTAAACTCTTCTAATTGATACATGAACCATGTTTGGGAAACCCCGCGCGATGTCGAGAATGATAGTGTTGAAGGGAGTGTATTGAGCTCGGCAAACTTGAACATACCTACTGCCTAAAAGGACATGCCGCCTTCGTTGTTCGTTCCCCAAAATGCACACCAACTCTATAATAGATACATCTGTCAAAATTTCTATCAAATCCCTTACGGTGAGATGGCCGAGTTGGTTATGGCGCCAGGTTAAGGTCTTCTTAACATCATATTCCTGGTCACGAAAGTGGCGTGGGTTCGAGTCCCACTCTCATCAGCATTCGTCTGGCTTCAGTCAGATACCCCAGGTTCTTTTTTTGCAGGTTCGTCAGCCTGTATGGCAGGGTTGCGTGGGTTGTGTCACGGCGATGAAGCGTTATTTTTTTACCTGATCACAAAGATTGTGGGTAGCGCTGCTCATGAGCATGCATGTGGTTCTGATTTTGGAACTAAGATCTCGTCACAATGTCCTGCTATCTGCACTCGTATCTTATTTCAATAATATGCGGTTAATAACAGAAATTCCCAAGCGGCATTGAAATAACAAGTAGGGATACAATCTGTAAAAAAGGTGGTTCTGTGTACAGATTGTCCTATCTACCCTTCTATTGCATTGCTCAGTAGAGAAACCCGATCAATAAATGAATTCGAAGATTTAGTCGTCAGATGCATTATCACTAAAAAATGTCTTCGTAATGTGTAATTGGGAGCGCACCTAGAGCATCACCGATGACGTAGTCCATGCTTATCCAGGACCCTGCAGATCAACTCCCAAAAAATTACACGCAACGTCCTGCTCTGTACCAATAGCACCATCATATTCTGAGGGACGGGGAGAAACAAGCTTCGGGTCGTTGCAAATGTCGGGAAATTCCAACTCAGACATCTTAATTGTAAGTGGTTGACTACACAGCTGTAAGGGATTCCTAGTATGCGCGCCACTCTATATGTATCTAGACCGACAGTAGATATGGGACATGTACCAAGGGGTTGTTGAACGACAGATGTTGAATTGGTATAAAAAAATACACAGCAATGGGCGATCAGCTAACAGAAACAAAAACCCTAGGCAGGCGCAATTGCAGCCTTTACAGTCGATCTCCTTGTATATCCGCTCGATACATTGAAAACACGAATTCAATCGCCCAACTATGCAAAAGTGTATACGAATCCGCAGACGGGGAAGCCGAACCCAGCTTTATTCCGTGGCGTATATCAAGGAATCGGTAGTGTGATAATAGCTACATTGCCTTCATGTAAGAAACATGCATTCATTTCCACTCCCTTCACTATCTCTATAACTCTCAGCACATAAGCCCTCAAACTCTTGATCGCTCGTAAATCTAACTCCACCAAAAGCAGGAGCATTCTTCACAACATACGAACGCACAAAATCCCTCTTCACCCGTCTAAACACCACCACCTCCTCCTCCCCCAACGGCCTCCTGCCCACACCCTTAATTCATGCCTCGGCCTCCTCTCTCGCCGAACTCGTCTCCTGCGCCATCCTCACCCCCGCAGAAGTAATAAAGCAAAACGCGCAAATGGTCTCTTCCACCTCAGCATCCTCCTCAACAAACGCAACTCTCCAAACCCTCTCGAAATTCCGCTCCAACCCCCTCGCCCTCTGGCGCGGCTACACCGCACTTGCAGGGCGCAACTTACCTTTTACAGCAATGCAATTCCCGCTGCTAGAGCGGCTGAAGGAAGCGATTAAGCAGTACCGTGATGAGCGCGGACTAACCCGCGGTACGATTGTGGAGAGCGGGTATATTACTGCGTTTAGTGCTGGCACGGCTGGGGCTGTGGCAGCGGTGATTACGACGCCGATTGATGTGGTTAAGACACGGATTATGCTTGCGGCGGGTGAGGGGCCGGGGGAGACGAAAGGGGCGGAAGGGAAGGGGGCGAAGGAGGGGATTAAGAGTGCGGCGAGGGATTTGGTACAAGGGGGTGAGGGGGGAAAGAAGAGTAGTTGGGGGATTGGGAGGGAGATTGTGGCGGAGAAGGGGGTGAAGGGGTTGTGGAGAGGTGGTGCGTTGAGGGCTGTGTGGACGTTTGTGGGTGCGGGATTGTATCTGGGCGCGTATGAGACGGGGAGGGTGTATCTTGCTAGTCGGCGAGGCGATGAGATTAGCGAAGAGGATTTGATGTAGAAGTGATTGTTGAGAATGAAGAGAGAGATGACATGTCTTTGGTAGAAACAGAACAACCAGGCTTTAGACAATCTCAGATGAAATGGATGTTACATATCGTATAGTTAGTCTTTTAATTGTTTTCTTCATTCATGGCTAACAGTACTTTTTTCTTTCTACTGTCCATAAATATCCATCTCCACTGTAGACCTATGTAGGAGAAAGGGAGAGGAAAAAAGGGGGGTATATCGACATGTCACATCATAAGCCTGGTCCCATAACACTCCCAAGAAAGAAAGTCGCCCAAAACCTACGGGAAAAGGAGCACATTGCTACTCATGCTTTCCCTCTCTTTACCTTAAAACGCCCAGAATCTCACTTTTCGTTGAATCATGCCATAGCGTAGACCGCTCTCCAACCAGAAACAAGACGAAAGAACAAAAGAAAACAAACCCCACGTCAGACGACTACAGCTTAGTGTCCTGCCTGTTTGTATCGCTAAGGCGTCGGAAGGGACCTTGAGACATGACACTAGGACCGGGCCTAGTGCCGGTGGCGCGCGTTGGGTTGCTGCCGCTTGCAGTTGCGGCTGTAGTACCTGGGGTTCTGGAGTTGCCAGCGGCATTAGAGCGTTGCTGGAGCGTCGCGCTAACCACCCACTGCAGATGCATGCGCATGTTGCTGATAGCCGCGTTGACGTGCAGCATCTCGTCTTTGGTGCGCTGGCTCTCGTTGATGATCATCATGTTTGTGCGCCCGTCGAGGTCGGTGAGGGCATTGGCGATGCGAGATACTTCCTCCCGGAGGGAGTCGTGCAGTGTGAGTAGATGGTGGATCTGTGAATCGAAAGGTGGTTGGGCAGCGTTGCCATCGGTTGTGGGTGGAACTGGTGGGAACGAGGCTGGTGGCAGCCGGAAGTCGGGAGTTGGTGCTTGAGGGTCAGTGTCATTGGCATTCAAGGGGTCCGTGACTGGGAAAGAAGTGTCGTTTCCATTGGCGGGGTACAGGTAGTTTGTGATATTGGTGAGGCCGTCTTCGAGGATGCCAACCTTCCTCGTGAGGGGCTCCATACGCGCTTCATTCCTCTCAATCCTGGCTTGCTGCTCGCGGAAGTGAGGCGCCATTGTTGCCATTGGACAAGCGGCTTCATGCGCGATGACTTGGGCACGCTCGGCGTGGAACTTGCAGCCCACAATTGTTCCTTGGCACGAGATAACATGCTTGGGGCACTCGTTGTTGATGTGAGGCTTGAGGTCTAGACGAAGCACTTCGGCTGAGCATAATGTACAAGACGCGGTGCGATTTGCGCAGGAAGTTCGCTGGTGCTCCTGTGCGACAATAGTAAGTAGCCGCCGCATAGGCATAGCTATCGACCAGGCTTACCTCGAGATCCCTCTTCATGAGCGAAGTATGACAATCCTCACAGCTCACTGTGTAGTGTAAACAACCTTTGTGGAAGTCTTTCTGGGTTGTAGGCAAGCGGCAGTCTACTGCTGAACACATGACGGGCGTGTATTCGCAATACAGCATGACGTGGTCGCGCACGTTGACGCGCTGTGCCTGCCAGTTGCAGCCAGCCTTTGTGTTTGGACATTTGACGACCAACTCGTCAAGCATAGTCTCGACAATCTTGGGCACTGGGCGTATATCCTGATCCGTCTCGACAGCATGGCGGCACGTGGGACAGGTTCGGCGGGTGTGTTGCTGGGGCGCCCAAGCATGGTCGAGGCAGTCGCGGCAAAAGTAGTGTTCGCACGACAGCTGGACGGGCTTGTCAAAGGGTGTGTGGCAGATGAGGCAGACGAGGTTGCTGTCGGGTTCGGTGAGGTATTCGAGGTTCTGGAA
The DNA here is from genome assembly GCA_026262445.1 of Bipolaris bicolor. Classification (NCBI taxonomy): domain Eukaryota; kingdom Fungi; phylum Ascomycota; class Dothideomycetes; order Pleosporales; family Pleosporaceae; genus Bipolaris; species Bipolaris bicolor. Next base: position 586,627 of record JAODYD010000018.1, read on the forward strand.
TTCGGGCGGGACCTTGACGATGCGACTCTGTCGGCGCTTGGATGAGGGTGAGTTTGACACACGAAGAGCCAAAGGCGAAGGACTGCCAGGAGGGCCACCGACCGTCATTCTCTCATCGTGCTCGTTGGCGGCGCTGGACGAGCGCGACGACCGCCGGTCTGCTGGAAACGGGATCGGACCGGGCGAAGGCATGGCTGGAGGGCGGCGGGGACAGGCTGGAGAGGAGGAGGAGAGGTGGCAGCAGCGGAGTGGGCGGTGGTGGGGGTTGGAGCAATGTAGGGCCTGGCGCGTGGTTTTATTATCTCCCAAGCAGGGCAGCGCCAGAAGCAAATATCATGGATGGCGGTCAGGAATGCACATGGTCCCGAAACTAGAGGGAGCATGCGGGCAATGGGTGTACATGGTAACTTGATCCTCGTCCCCGCCAATCGGGCGCCTCCAGCCCCCGGCCACGTGCAGGTGGAGCGGACTTGTCGTCAGCGGTCCGCTCCTAGAGGCAGACCAGAAAGCACCAGCCTTGTCTCCACCCGCCCAACCATCATCCCGTGCATTAATTCCGTCCGCTCTCTGGTGCGGGTGCCTCAGGTCGTGGTATTATTATATCACCCTCCAGCAGCATTGACGCCCTTTGCTGGTTCCCGTAGCGCCGCATCCTGCGCACCCGGCAACCACCAGCCATCCACCAACCACTACCATCATCACCATCAACACCACCACAACAAGCAACCATGGCTACCAATCCTCCCCAGCTGTTCCTCCTAGCCGACCACATCAAACTCTCTCTGCTCGAGCGCCAACGCGCCCTCTCCCTCAACCTCCCTTCCAACAGCCAGGATGGCCAGATCTCGCGCTCCCTCGAGCAATTGCGGTCCGGCATTGAATCCCTCGAGTCGCAAGTCGAGGACACATCAGACGAGTAAGCAACCCAACCCACACACACCTCCCCTTGGCTGGATCCATACCGTATATGCGCCCTTCATCTTGCCAACACATCTTCCGCCTCCAGATCCATAACATCGCAACTGCCCCGCCTACGCACCCAACTAGCCGAACTCACCGCGCAGTTCGACCATTCCGCCAGCGCCTCGTCATCCTCATCCGCCACCCTCACAACCCCCAACGACCCATCTCTCGCCTCGGACTTTAGCGCTGCCCAAAAGAAGTCCGCCAGCACCACCAGATCATCCAAATCCGTCCGCTTCACCGACGCAGAAGACGACGACGACGACGCCGTCAACCGCGCAGCCCTCTTCCCCTACCGCGACGACCCATCCTCAGACCCCGACGCCGCACCCGACCAGTCCCACCTCGACAACCAACAGATCCACGAGTACCACAGCCAAGTCCTGCGCGACCAGGATGACCAGCTCGACCGCCTCGGTGCAAGCATCGGCCGCCAGCGCGAGCTTAGCATGCAGATTGGCCAGGAGCTAGACGACCACGTCATGCTGCTTGACGATGTCGAGGAGGGCGTCGATAGGCACCAGGCCCAGTTCAATCGTGCCCGTGGCCGCCTCGATCGCTTTTCGCGAAAGGCAAAGGAGAATTGGAGTTTGACCGTCATTGTCGTGCTTATTGTCATTCTTGTCTTGCTCATCATCATTACAAAGTAGAGCGACTCTTTCTCTTTTTTATACTCTAGGAGATTCTTCCTGCCAATGGCATGGTAATGGCGTTTTATTTTGTTTGGGAACTGGTGGACAAATCTACTCGTAGTCATTTTTTTTTCGCCAGTGCATCTTTTCTATAGACACTTCATCATCTTTTGTAGCAACAACACATCCACTTGTGTGCATCTAGCAATACTTGGTTTGTTTTCTCCTTGGTTTGTTTTGCTACATGTTTGCCTATTCCCCTTCAAAGGCTCATGCCGCCCGCATACCCAATACTCTTTGTACCCTTCAACAATTTTGAATAGAATAGTGATTGATGATGCCGCAACTCATACCATGTTTGCAAGCTAAAGGAGGGGGTATCATTGTCTTGATATGTGCAAACGAAAAATAGACTGTCTCTCTCCTTCTCTTTCTCTCCCTCAAGCTGCTTGTAGGATCCTAGGATTCCAAATGTGTATTAGACTAACACACGACTTCTGTCTTGGTGTGCCTCTAGGGTATGGCTACGTGGCCATTCACCCATCCATGTGGTCAAGCCTTGGTCCTTCATAGCCGAGCACTTCACAGTGTCGGGTAGCCCAAGGCCTTCGTTACCCACATCCGCTCATGGCAGGCCAATGGTCTTTTTTGACTTGTCATATACAACATACGTGATTGAGACAGCAGGAACAACCTTGAGTAGGTTCGGTGTGAGGCCCTTGAACAGTCCCCTCACACCCTCGCCAGCAATTGTCTGCCTCGTCACGTCCATGATACCAGTGTACGTCCTGGGATGCAGCACAGTACCTTGACTCTGTAGTCGTGTTCGGAGGAGGTTGAGCGGATAAACGGCACTGGCTCCAAACGCGCCAGAGAATCCACCAATAGCTGCCGTCATGAAGCCGCCGGGTTCCGCGTCTTGCTCGTGGCATCCAAGCCTCTTAGCATTGCGCCGGGCCACGTAGCGTTTGAGATACTCAAATGTGCCCAAGTCAAGTGCCGCATACGGAAAGATACCAAAAATGCCCATGGGTAACCCACGGTAATATGCGGCAATGCCGCCAGTGGTCCACATCTTCTTTGCTGTGGCCCAGATTAGGCGATTACCATGTAAACCGCCAGAGACAGTCTCGCATTGCATACGGCTGGAGACAGTTAGCTTGTTGTAACAAACAACAACTGAGTTTTACCCACAATTTCAACGTATCAATGGGATAGACGGCGAATTGTGAGACCATTCCTATAACTGTTTAGCTTTTGCATCTTCAACACGGCATCGTGGCACCTACCAGCCAGACCTCCAGCGACAAACTTTGACCACGAGTGTATGATTGCAGGGTCATTGTGTCCTTCGATCTTAGCAAAGATGCGTTTCGCAGCCTGGGCAAGTTAGGAGTGCGTTGCGTTTACTTCCAAGTATATTTACCTCGTAAGAGCCGAATTTAATGGCTGATTCAGGCATCACCTTGACCACGTTCAAGCCATTGCCTGGCATGCCTCGTCAGTCTAAGCCAATTAAAGGTTGTCTGGAATACCTACCAGCGTACAGACTACGCATGCCGCCAGCCTGCCATAGCTCCTTGGTGGCGGTCGCAAGTGGTCTCCAGGCGTTCATGGCGGCCTTGACAATGTTGCCATGTTTCGCTGCGACGACGGCTTCTTCCGCCACACTGGTCTGGGCTATGAGGTAGACTTTTAAACGATCGAGGGGAGCAGTAGAGGTACGAGAAACAATGCCTGCGATGCCTCCCGCCACGAAATAGCCTGGATTGGGAACACAAGCAATCAGCATGGTTCCTAAGCTCTCTATGATTCCTGCCTGTATCTCTTTGACAGAAGATTTGGTCTTCGCGTCATCGGATCGTGGCGGGAGGGTGTCTGGGGAGGCAAGCGCCGAACTCGAAGGTGATTCCACATCGAGCGGCGCGTGATGTTCTGGTGGAAGGGGTTTGTAGGGCGGTGTATGCGCTACAAGAAAAAGGGAACCAAATAGAAAACGAAGAAAACGCTGTGCAGTACCTAAGCCTTGGATTGTGTCATCACTTATGAGGACATCGCCCTCTTGATTGACTTTCATCGTGGCGGAGAAATAAGACATGACGGCGCCCAGCGACGGCTCACTGACGGGTATGAAAAGAAGAAAGTCCCTTTTGAGCCGGTCAGCATACTTGCGCAGATGCCAGGCTTCCGGTAGCGGCGAAGTCAGTTACGTACCGCCATTCCTCGAAACTGATAACCCCGTCATTATTTGTGTCTACTTCAGCGAAGAAGGTATCAAGGCTGCGATTGGGAACCGTGAGACCAGCGGTCCTCAATGCAGAGCGCAGCTCCTCCTTTGACAACTTTCCGTCGTGGTTGTAGTCGATAGTTTGGAAGAGGTGGCGGAGTTCTTTTTCGGTCTCATGCACAAATGTGCGAAACTCTGCAAGGCAACGGATCAGCAGGGCTCGAGCATTGCGCAGGCTCATGTCAAGAGGACTGACCGTTGTATGAGATCCTTCCGTTTCCGTCTGTATCGACAGCCTCCATCACCTCATCCAAGAGCTGGTCCGCATTTTTTAAGGCTACAGTATCCTCTTAGCAAAAGGGACGAAAGTGCGAAGTGCCAACCCTTACGGTGATCCAGCTTTCGCAGGCCCTTTTTGAGACCGGCCAGGTCGAGGTGGCCCTGCTTGCGCGTGTCGAGTGTCGACCATAGTTTGTCCACCCTGGCGTCGGTTACGCTTGCGCTTTGTGTGTCCATTGTCGTCCTGCTATCTTCGGTCTATCATGGCTGAGGTCGCGACACGCGAGGGAGGGCGGCTATCGACACCGGGACGAGGCAGATTACGGGTAGAATGACTGGCGGGTAGGATACAAGCTTGTAGGACTCGAACGTGGGGTATGAGGTCAGTCTCAAAGCTTGGAGAGGCTCGCTAAAAGAGGTTAGGCTGACAGACCGCGACGCCGAGGGAAGCCACGACAACCCCCGGCTTTAGCTCACACATGATTGGATCTGCATCCATACACAACTACCGCTTCTGTCCCGTTCCATCACTATCGTGCAAACTGCTCTCATCTCATGTATTGTTAGACGAGTCCTGCAAAAGTCAAAAGTCCGCTGTGCTCGACCGGTGCTATTATTCTGGTCTATTGTTGCCTCGTAACGTCGTACTAACTTTCGGCTTGACAAAACACCAGCCGGGAGGACAGTTCTTCACAACCTCCTGTAACACATACTAAACAAATCAAAGAGCAAGGCGTACACTGTGACTCCCACAAATTCTTTTATAATTACTTAGCACACGCAAAGACTTGGCATAACAGATATCCAACATGTCATCCAGCTACTGGGAGTCTACCCAGCGGAAGTTCTGGACGTTTACAAAGCAAGACCTAGCGCTAGAGCGAAAGCGAATGGAAGATGCAGAAAGAAATCTCGTTAACCTGTATCCCCTTCCGGACCGGAGACATCTGAGTATCTACTTCTCTCACCGTAAGTCTTTGTGCGGCGCGTCTGTAACCAGTGCTGATGTGTTACAGAACTGTCGAAGATGGCAAGGCCCCTAGGTGTCCGGCAGCAGGCCTTGGCTACTGCACAGGTCTATGTTCGGCGTTTCTACACCAAAGTTGAGATACGGCGGACGAACCCGGCGCTTGTGCTGGCAACAGCCTTGTACCTGGCCTGCAAGATGGAGGAATGCCCACAGCACATTAGGATGGTGCTGGCAGAAGCGCGGCACTGCTGGGGTAACACAATGACCAAACGCATACCGAAACATTTTCTGACATTGTTACAGATACTTCGTTCAACGATATATCTAAAATTGGCGAGTGCGAGTTCTCGCTGATATCAGAGATGAACTCGCAGTTGATACTGCACCACCCATACCGCAGCCTTGCTGAACTGCAAACCCAATTCCAACTAACACAGGAAGAGAATGCGCTTGCATGGTCAATTATCAACGACCACTATCTCACAGACCTGCCTCTGCTGCACGCACCGCACGTGATTGCCATTACAGCAATGTTCCTAGCGGTCGTGTTGAAACCGATCGGCTCGCAGGTTAATGCAGTGGGGATGAACAACGCACTTCAAACACTAGGCAACGCTCGAGGCGGGCAAGGAATGCAGGCGCGGATCCAAAAGTTGGTGGACTGGCTTGCTGAGAGCAATGTGGATATTGAGGCTGTTGTCGAATGCACCCAAGAGCTGATATCGCTGTATGAAGTGTGGGAATCATACACAGATAAGACGTGTAAGGACCAGATTGCAAAGTTTGTCAAGGCTAGAGGGCTGGACAAGTAAAGTAGGGGTTTAGTAGCTGTGGTTGGTGGGTTTCTAGAAGTCGAGTGTTTGGGACGTGTGCGGATTATGCCTTGGATGGAAACATGGCGAGTGGATGGATGGATGGATTGGGGGAGGTTTGATGTTCCGCAGGCCATAGCATGGAGAGTAACATAGGTAGTGTGCACGAATCGCGCGACACGCAACATGGAACATTGATAGATGGGATAGTTTGTGGTGGCTTTGTGTATACAGCATGGCGTCAACGGCCGACTTTGCCGATTCATCTGTCAATGAGCAAAGCGTGTGCATGCGCCACAGCGGGCAGCAAAAGGGGGCCCTTTCGCACAACTACTGCCCCGTGCGAGGGCCAGGAGCAGGGCCTGTGATACTTTGCTTCAACGAGGTGGTCAGCACCTAAAGTAGCGATGGACTATTAGCTAAGCAGGCGCATGTCGAGCAGCAGGGTTCAGGCCGCTGGCGGCGTTTGCAGGTATATTGATCCAGGCCGGGTCGAGTTGCACTTGTCGAGCAGGGCGGGCAGGTCAGCAAATGAGCGTGTTTCGAGAGTGTAGGGCAGCGTTCATGCGCGTGGCTTGGCCTGTCACAGGCATGTTTTGCGCAGAGGGGACGCCAGACCAGGCTCCGCTGTGATGATCGTGTTGCAGCGGGCGCCGTGGTGAGAGGGTTGTGGCGAGACTGCTCATGCGAAGATGGAGTGAGTGACGGAATGCGCGAAAAGGACGAGTGGGAGTGCGGGCGAGGAGCGCCGATCGCTGGGCAGGCAGGCAGGCAGGCTTCGCGCTCGGGCCGGACAGAACCAGTGAGCGCTATTTTGGTCTCGCTTTTTGGCGGCTGTGATTGGGCGCGGGGGCAGACAGGCTACGAGTCCAACGTCACTCTCGTCCTGCCAGTGTTCCGAACAAGCCCGGGCCCCCCGTCCCGAGTATGTAAGTGTCTCGAATCTCGAGCGGGCGGGCGTGTGCGGGCGTGTGCGGGCGTGGTCGAGGGCGGGCGAGGGTGCAACGGCGTGGGTTTGATGGCTGTGAGCGGCTGGGGGTGGCAGCAGCACCAGTGTTGGCGTGCCCACAACCAAACAGCGCGGGCATTCTCGACTCCCATAGTACACACACACACACACACAGAGAGCAGAAGCGATGTGCGCCCGCAGGGACTGTGCCTTGGCCACGGATCCCTGGAGCGCCCCCCTCAACCGCCATGCCAGTGCGTTAGCGTTGCACGCGCCCTGAAGTCGACGACGGACGAGGGCTGCGGGATGCTTTTGCCGACCAGCGCATCGTCGGGCTGGCAGCGTGCTAGGCTGCTAGCTGCTGGCGACATGCATTCCCCTGGCGACGATGTGCAAGTCGACGCTCTCGAAGAGGAAAACAGCGGTCAGGGCGCGGGCAGCGTTGGTCACTTGCTCAGCCTCGTTGGCGTCCTAGCGCAGTGTGTCGCATAAGTCTTGTTTGATAATGCGCCGCTTGGGGCTTGTTCTCCTGCGCGGTGGGCGCGGCCACCAAGGGAACCTGTGCACTGCGCTGCGGTGCTGATGGTGCAACCTGGAGCCGGCGGCTCTCGAGGCGATCGCGATGCTGGCCTGCTGGGATCATGGCAGATGGGCGATGCTGCAACGGTGGAGGATGCTGGCCTGCTGGCTGCCCGCTGGCCACTCGTTGCCCGCCGCCCACCACGCAGCCAGCGCCGTGTCCTGGGCCCCGGGCGGCGGCGCTTCCACTTCACCACGCTGCCATGACCTCGCCTTTGCAGCCCCAGAGCGGTCGCCCGGCCCATAGCGCTCGTTGGCCATGTCAGGCTAGGCCGCTTCAGGCACAGGGGGCGCGTGGTGGCAAATGTCGCGCCCAATCAACGGCGTGGGCCCATAAAAGCTCGCCGCACGGCCCCCCGCCCATCTCGTCTGACCCAGCCCGTTCTTCTCCAGCCCTTTCGCTCTTCTTGCCTCCTCGCACTCTCGCACCTCCGCTTCTTTCTCACACACACACATACATACATCTTCTCAGCCTCGCATCGCACCTCCCCATAGTTAATACCTGCTCACTCCCACCTCGACCGACTTTCTCACCTGCCTACCCCAACCCGCCCTCGCAGACCCCCATTACCCGAGCCAAGCCTCCTTTGTCTCACTTTGTTGTGGTCGAGCTCCCTGGACCGCACATTACAGCCCCTCACCCAACAACAGACCGACCCATCATCGCCCATCCCCTCCTCCGTCATCACCATGTCGCAGTTCTTCAACTACGGTGCGCAGCAGCACCACCCCCAGCACCTCAACGCCCACTCGCACAACCACCACAGCGGCCGCTCACGAAGGGCCCCCCGCATCTCGGCCCAGCAGCACAACAAGCAGTTCCGCCAAGTCCGCACCCCCAAGGAGTTCAACGTCGAGCCGCCCACCCTCATCGCATACAAGCGCGACTTCGAGGCCGCGAGGTCGTTTGACATCGAGGACGATGAGATGTTCTGCCCCTTCCACCTGCTTACCGAGGATGATGTAAGTCGCTTACCTCTCGACATTTGCCACCCATCCCCTGTCGTCGAATCCGCCCCAACAAGGCGCTGACACTCGATGAACAGCTGCAGTCCATCCACTCGTCGGGCTCAGATCGCTCTTCGCTTTCCAGCGGATCGCCTGAGCAGTCTCCCCTGCAGCACCAGCTACAGCCCACCCCTTCGTTTGTCCTATCCTCGGCCCCGAACCCATACACTCCCGTCGCCTTCCAGCAAACCAACTCGCAAACCAAGCTACACCAGCCACTAGCCCAGCGCACTCGCAATGCCATCCCCATTGTCGACCCGTCCACACGCACTGTTGCCAGCCCCCCACCAAGCGTCTCTCCCAACCGACAGATGCAGCAACAGTTCATGTCGCGACGCTGGTAGAGTAGAGTCTTGCTGGCACGAGACCAACTCATCTGTTCGGTCAGCATTGCAGCTCCTCCTTTGTTGCCGGGCTAGTGGCTACCTGGATCCTTAACCTCTCGCTCTCTTCTCGATATCCCCGGAGCCTCATCCACTTTACACGATCGATTCTCCCTGTATAAACAACGATATCTTCTTCGACATCTTGGGCTTACCACTGAACCGGCCACGGCGTTGCAATTGTAGTACACACACATGATTTCCGGATAGAGAGTATTGGTCTCTTGCTTTCAAGCGCTAACGCATTCACGGCGGTCTGCACATCTTTGGTGTTTTTCTATTTCTGGGTCGCATTTCTCGGTTATTCTTATACCTTTCAAAAACTTTGAAAACCTTTGGTTACAGGCGTGGGTGTTCTATAGCGTTGCTGTCGGACACTGTTGTCGCCCGGCTGCCATTATCATGGCGCCCTACAAAGGGGTAGATTTCCTATGTACGGTTGGTCTCTGGGGTTTTCAAGCGGTGTCGGTATATACCATTGTTGGCGCGATCTTGCGAAGCGGCGGTGTCAAAGCGTGTTGTGGGTCATCGGTTTCTTGGGTGCATTAACATCTGTACGACGCTGGGATGATTCTACGCAGTCATTGGCGCAGGGTCGTTTTCGTTGGTCTCTTCTCCTCTTTTTTTTTCTTTTATTTCCATTGTATGAGGATTTATACGACGCCCTCGACTGGGCGGTTTCGATCTCTTCTTCGATCTTTCTAGTATCATTTCTTCCTCGGGAGCTCTATTCTCCTCATACATTACACGCCTCGTTTTCGAGGGCAGTGAATCCTAGGAATGGAAACGCAACTTTGTTAACACATCAAAAAACAAAGTCTCAATTCGTGCTGCATCGTGATGAACTTGAGCGAGTGAATGGCTACTACGTGGCTCACTGAGGTGGGCGGACACGACCTAGCTCAGACCCGCCTACTACTCTACTATGGATACACTGACTGCTGCGCCCCTCAGTCAACTCAGCCCCCACCATCACCAGAAGCTCATCCATGCTGCGGCTACCCCGTGGAGATGGACCGCATGCGCCACGTTCAACGCATCCAGGCACAAGGGGGGAAGCTCAGCCGACCGTGGTTCTTCTGCCACATTCACGAGCGGGGTGAGGGATCACCTGTGCAACATCTGCAGCCACAGAAGCACCAACGGAGGCTTCACGTCCACGCCTCCGTTCGTGCTTTCACAAGCGCAAAAGCAAAACAACATCCTGACTAATGAGCGTCCTGCTGTCGGGGTTACTGTCCACCGGGCGAATCGTCGTAATGGTGATTGCCGGCCGTGCAGCTATGACGTTATGACGTCTTCTCGAATGCTAGCTTTCCACTAACCGAGGAACCTATGTTTCCTCGAGCAACCATCCTTTCTTCTTGAGCATACTAGTTTCCAAGTTTGCAGTCTTCATCTGTACTCTTTTCTTTTGATATAAAACTCATCCATTCTTCTTTCCATTGACGCCCTCCATTGAACTCAAAGAACTCAATCTCGACGCGTCAAGCTAGATCATCGAAACCCCTCAACAAACGACCATTACTCCTCCATCTTCGCTCTCAACAACCAAACTAGCCATGTCCGCTATCCGTGCCTTTGCAACCCGTCGCACTCCATTTGTCTTTGTCCAGCGCGCAGCTTTCTCGCAGTCAACAGTCCGCTCCGCGGGCAAGGAGTCTGCTCTCCGTACGTCCACACCATCTTTGTCAGTCCATTGTCAAGAAAGCAGAGCACCTGCAGTCCAATGGCAACTAGAATGGCAAGACATAGCTAATGACCTCCCGACAGACAGCGAAAACCGTGCTGAAGAGATCGAGAAGAAGAAGCATGAGCAACTGAAGAATCAAAAGGAGGGCAAGGCAAACTGGGAGGAGCAGCTTGCTAGTGACAGTGAGAGTGCTGTATGTTCGCCCTGACATGATGTCACGTATTGGAATACAATAGTACGGCAATGGTAGAGCACTGGCTAACAAAATACACAGATCAAGGCAGACCGATCTGAGACGGGCAAGGACACCCAGCAGCAGATCAAGGAGCTCCAAGAAGAGGCTAAGAAGGTCAAGCCCGGTCATTAGTGGAAGAATTGAACAGAGTATGAGCCATTGGAGATACTGAGGATATGACGCCTACGTTGAGGCCTTGGGCAGAGGCCAGATAGGGCCCAGTAGCACAGCCTGAGATGTGAGCTCTCGGTGGAAAAACAGCGACACAAAAAATATAATGGGCTATCTTGTAATGTTTCAATGACATGATTTGCATTCACCTTCTCTCTGTATGCCATTGCTAAATGTTTGTTTTGAGGGTCAGCTACATTTTCCCAAGTCCACCAGTACCTGATGTCAGACCATCACATGTGACATGACTCTACATTCCACCAACAACTCAGATATTTTTCCCTTGGAACCGTAAAGAATTTCAAATTCCACATGTATATATATTCTACCAAACAACTATCATGTTCCTGAACACAAAACGCAAAAATATATATATATATATATATACACACAAACAAACCTTAACCCCGCAACTCCCTCACCCTCCTCTTCTCCATCTCGACATCCTCGATCAAAAACTCACTCTCCCTCCTAACCCACCTCTCAAACCCGCCCATCCGCCTCATCCTCTCCCTCGCACTCAACTCATCGTCCGTAGTCCTCGCCTCTAAATCCGCGCCATTCCGCACCAGCACCTCAAACGCATTGACCCAGCACCTTTCGATCGCCCTGTGCACAGGCGTCCAGCCGTTTGGTTCGGCGTGGTTTACGTTTGCGCCGTGGTCGAGGAGTAAGAGAGCGATGTGGGGGTTTGAGGCGTAGGATAAGGGTGTTTTGCCGTATTTGTCGGTGCAGTTTGGGGAGGCGGATTTGGAGAGGAGGAGTTCGGTGGCGGGGACGTTGTGGTGGAGGGCGGCGAGGTGGAGAGGGGTGCGGAGGTGCGAGTCGCGGGCGGTGATGTCGATGGAGGGGTGGTTGAGCAGGGTTAGGGCTGGGTCGCCGTAGTGGGAGTCGCGGCGGCCCATGTCGTATGGGCGTTGGAGGGCTATGTGGAGGGGGGTGGCGCCGGTTAAGGGGTTGGTGTCGTTGATGTGGGCGCCGTGGGAGAGGAGAGCGGGGACGATGGTAGGTGAGGTTGCATTGCATGCCACTGCTAAGGGACTCTGGCCTTCGGTGTTGTGGGCGTTGATCTCGTTGATCGAGTCTGGGTCTGCAAGGATTCGGTCTGTGACGCGGTGCATGCTGTAGCAGGCTGCATCATGTAGTGTTGTGTTCTTTCTGTTGTGTGAACGGTGGCCGGTGGGTGCTGCGCCGTGGTCGAGCAGGCACAGTGCTGCTTCTTCGAGGAATCCTCCCGTTGCTATCATCAGAGGCGCATGTCCATCGTTGTCTTTGGCTTCGATATCCAGTTTGCCTTTCCCCGCAACGTCCAGGTTGAGGAGGTACTCGAGTACTGCTATACGACTTTTGGCAGCAGCGAAATGCGGTGCTGAACGGCCATCAACGGCCAAGTGCAGTGCTGAACGGCCATTGATGGTGACAGCGAATGCATCAGCACCTCGCGAGACCAGAAAGTCAAGTACCCCTGGCTCCGATCTACAAGCCATGAGAAAAGGTGTCACTCCGTTTTTGTTCTTGGCGTTGATATCAGCACCTTTCTGCAGGAGCTTGTCTATCAGCTCAGGCTTATTGTATGCAGCATGCATGAGCGTACAACCGTAGTCGGTGCAGTCCTCGTTGACGTTCGATATCGAGTCTAGCATTCGGAATGCTAGTTCCTCGGCCAATCCATTTTCCCAACGTTTAAATTGACGCAGTACGTAGACGAAAACAGTAGAGTTTATCTTCTCGCCTCCCATGAGCCTACACTTGCCTGTCGCAAGCAACATATCAACGATCGAAGTGTCCTTTTTCGGATCGTCAGACAGCTGAATTACAGCATCATGTAGCGGCGTGAGCATGCCAATTTCAGCGTCCTTTGAGGGCAGAGCCGGATCAGCACCGGAATCGAGAAGGATACGCAAAAGGTCTTTGTTGTGACGGCCTACTGCGACATGGAGTGGCGTATCCCCATCGAAGACAGTCGTATTTGGATCGACACCCAGTCTAAGCAGCTCAGCTACTATACCAAGTTCTCCATCATATAGTGCAAACTGCAGCAGTTTGAGCATTGCCATTGGTTTGACGAGCTCTCCGCCTTGGTCGAGCATCCATCCTATCCAGTCCCATTTCCCTACCGGGGTATCATGGGTGTTGATATGCGGGAACATTAGTGAGATAGTTTTTGTCAGAGGTCTCATTCCAGTAGAGCAATTTGTTACAGCGATTTGAAGTGCTACACTGTCCTTTGGGTAGTCTGGCCCACCGATCGCCTCGAGCAATGTCTTTGCAGTGTTGAGATGGCCTTTCTTGAGAGTGGCATCGATTAGAGTCGCCCCGTGATTTAAGGTAACTGAAAGATCCGCTCCGTGTTGTATCAGTGTCTTGAGTACTTTGTCGTATCCTAAGATTGCTGCCCATACGGCCGGGGTGGACTTTCTCGGTTCGGTGCTCAACGCGTTGACGTCTGCACCCTTTTCAATCAACAACTCTACCATCTCCAAATGATTTGAGTTGCTGGCAATTGATAGAGCGGCTAGTGGTGTTAGACAGGTCTAGCATTAGTTCAGAACAGTTTCTAGACCTACTCAGGTTCTCTTCATCTCGATCTTCAAGTCTGCTGCCCTTTTCTATCAAGTATCTTGCAGTCTCCACATGCCCACCGCTCGCAGCCCACACCAACGCAGTGCCACCATTCCTACTGCGTGCATGGAGATCTGCACCTTTTGCAAGAAGTAGTTTGACAACCGTTGTGTGTCCGTTCTCTGCGGCAAGAACAAGAGCAGTTTTTCCCCTTTTGCATCTCTGGTCAACATCAAGTCCCTTGTTGATAAGGAAATCAACAGCATGAACCATGCCCTTAACAGCCGCGCAATGTAAGGCGGTCATGTCTGCAGGCCCTGTAATAGCCTGTACATCGGCGCCATGATCAAGGAGCAGCTGAATGAGGCGAGGCGCAAGTTCTGATGCCTCAACTGCGTGGAATATTGGAGGTGCGTTAAGGACTGAGCTTTCCACATCGCTGTCCACATCGCTACCCCTTTCCAGCAGGAGCTGTACAACGTCAGCGTGGCGCTTTTGAATGGCAATAGCTAGTGGTGTGGTTCCATCGTCTGTTCGGCGTTCAATATCCACACCAGCGTCTATCATGGCCTTCACTGTCTCGATATCCCCGTGTGCAACAGCAGAGTAGAATCTATCGTAGTCGAAGAATAATTGGCGCAACGATGCAGGCGTGAAGGAACGTCCTTCTGATTCAGCTTCGGCCTCCATATTAGGCGGTGCTGAAGATTGATGTCCCAATTGAGGCACTTCACTTTCGTGTCGGTCATGCTCCATGCTGGCTGTACGAGAGAATGTCAGGATGTAACGCGTCGGCGTCGCATCGAAAGGAAGTTATTGCCGCCGACATATTCGCTAGGCAGCAACGTCGCCAACGACAGGCAGCATTAGAGTACCAGCGAGATGCACTCAGCTGGATGTTATTAGTTGGTCGCTATTGCTGGGCGTAAGCGCTGCTCACTTCAGCTGAAAAGCTGCCCCTCATGCTCGCGGCCCCCCCTTCACTGCATCATCTGCACAGCAAGTGGGGCAGTTGTGGCGCAATCAACCTAACGGTGCGTTGGGCAGCAAAGCCTCACCAGATGTGGGTATCATGAAACTGGCATTGCTTGTGTGAAATCCATTCACACCGTGTTTAGCGACCTGCGCGCCAGTTTTTTGTTCTTTTTGGAATCACAAGGTGGGTCGTCGTGACTTGTGGCGTCATACAAGCACCGCCTTATCCGTGTGACGGCGTGGCGCATAAGTGGTCAGCACTTTCCAACTGTCACTCGACTTATCTACAAGTTCTTCTTCCTTCTACACCTACCTTTTCCCTTTGTCATTCCGGCAAAAATGGGTGTCTCATCCAAATACTTGCTGCTCATCGCCCTTGCGATCCTGGTCCTGCTGCCAACCAGCGTCGATGCCTTTGGCGCCGGCAATATCGCTTCCATCTCCAAAATTGAGGGGAAAAACTGGCGCCATGGAGATATTGAGGATATGCTTGCGACCGTCGCTTGCTTGAAGGGACACAAGTGGAAGAGTCAAATGATCAAGGTCGGAGCAAGCCCGCTCCTCACACCCACTGCAAATACTGACATTAGGCGCAGCGTGTGTACTTTGGTAACTGGTTACGCGATTACTCACAGGTAAGTAGGCAAGGCCACGAAAATAAAACGGACGTGCTAACTCCTTCAGGCTGTTGATGTTGGTACATTGGCCAAAGTTCAGGTGCGCCCAAAAAGTATAGTTGTAATACATGACAGCATGTTGACGGTAATTAGGGAGAAACTATCCGTGTTCTGGTTTGGGTTCTGTCTTTCATGTCATTCGGCTATGCGACTGGAGAATTTGAGGTCACGGCCGAGAGATTAGGCGTCTACAGACCCGAAGAACACATCGGTAAGCGAAGCCAGCCCAGGCACAAAGCATACATGCTAACAACGAGACAGACAACCCCGTAAGCCTATACAAGACACAATCAAGTTCTTGCTTATTCTAACATTGTCATAGAAAGACTATGCTGATAACGAGGATGCTCGCAAATATGACCCACGTCTTCGCGGCCCGGTATCAGAAATTGAGCTTGCCGTTGATCCTGAGACGGGAATGAAAAATTACATTGCCAATGAGCGGGGTAACTGGGCGACATCTTCGGGATACGTAAAATATTCATTTGCACGAGCCATCCACTTTGGTCGTTTGTACACCCACGGTCCTGAAGGCCAGCGAGGACGAGACGAGGACCTAGCAGAAGCGCTTCGTTGTCTTGGCCAGGGATTACACTGCCTCGAAGATTACGGTGCTCACACAAACTACACGGAGCTAGTATTGCGGGAACTTGGATACACCAACGTATTCCCTCATACTGGTGTACAGACTGCCATCAATCTCAACGGAAAGCACACCTACCCGCTTGTCACAGGCACTTTTGGCGGCGTTGATTTCTTCCACTCTGTTCTAGGAGAAGCAAACGATCACATCACCCAGACCGAGATTGATGAGGTCAACACTGCCCTTGTGGATGCAGTTGCGTCCAATGGCAAGAGATCCGGTGGACCTGGAGGATCTGACCCGTGCGGTGGCCTGATTGATGCTCTGAACATGGTCCCGGGCACTGGCGACCTTGTCAACCAGGCAAGGAGTCTTCAGGCTTCATCAGACGCACAAGCTGCAGAGAACTCCCGCTCTGGTTTTGGCGATTACAGCTCCTCCAGAGCCGGACCTGACCAGTTTGATGCCCCGCCCGGCTCTGTTGGTGGGCCTCCAGGACCAGATATTCCAGGAACGAACACGGATCCTGCGACTATCATTCCCAAGATCTACCCTATCCTGGTCTTTAGGGATAACGTTGTTCGTAGCATCTCGAACATCATCTCCAAGATCCCTGGACTCGAAAAATTGATCGAGACCATCACCGAGCGCGTCACTATCTTCGTGCTGTCGCTGCTTGCACCTTTTATCCTCCCGATCATCAAGACGGCATCGGGCCAGCTGAAGAGCGGCTCCTCAGCTGTCATTGACTCGGCAGCCAAGCACCAGTTTGAAGTCTGGACGGATCCCACCTCGACCAACCCTACGCATAGTATGCTGTCCAAGGACCATTTCTCCAACATTCTTAACCCACCTGCCGGTCAGGTCGCCGTAGCAATTCTGCAATACGTCGCGCCCCGCGTCATCTACGCATGGGACCACCCAGACGTCCCTGTCGACCAAGTCTTGGATGATGTAGTCCGCGTGTTCCACCACCCTGCACTCCGGGATCCCCACTGTGAAGTCCACAATAATATGTTCGAGGTAGTCAAGAACTGGGCACACAACTACCACGGAAAGGATCTTAACGACGTTCTCTCTTCGGAATCGGTAAAAGCAGGTCACAACCATAGCGGTAGTCACGACCACTCCCACGGCCACTCCCACGGCGCAGCCGGCGTAGCCAGCTTCCAAGGCCACAGCAGCAGCGGTAGCCATAGCGGCGGCGGTCACTCGAGCAAGCCCTCTGGCAACTCCAACAACCTCTTCGGCTCCCTAGGGGGCATGGTCCCTGGTCCCCTTGGCGGCATGCTCAGCAGCCTAGGCGGCAGCAATACCGGCCAGTCACGCGAATTCGGCGACGAAGGCCCTGCCTCTCCCACCGGATTCGCCTACCGTCCCCCTCCCTCGCCCCAACCTTCTCCCCAATGGGCCAACTTCCACCCTTACCAGTCTTCCTACGCAGGTGAAGCATACCAGCCCCCCGCGGAGTACAGCAATGCGACCCCAGCAGGCGGCTACGGATGGTCCCATGGCCAGTACTCGGGAGGTCAGGGCCAGGAACCGAGTTATGCAGTGCCCACGAGTTATCAGCAGGGCTATGAGAATTATGGGCCTGCACCAGGTGGATATCAGGGTCAGCCGCCGCCAGTTCACCACCAGCCACCGCCGCAGCAGGATAGTTATGGTGGGTATGGTCAAGGTGGGGCGTACAATTCGTATGATCAAGGTCAGTCCGGGGGTAGTGGCAGGCAGTGGGGTGGTGGTGGCGGCAATTCGGCTTGGTAGGTAAAGGCGTCTTTGTATCGATACCCCAGGAGTTGTAGTACAAGGCGCAGGTAGAGAGAGGCATTGGTTTATGTGCGTGTGTCTACGACATGAGTTTCCAGCTAGGTAGAGATGGAGTCTTACTCACCTCACCCATATATATCACGAAGTAATGATGAATTACGTACTTTTTGATTTCGACATTTCCCCTGTACAGCATGCACAATTCTTTGTTTCACAAAACATGTGCGTGTCTTGAGTTTGGCAATTTAGAGCAGAGATTTCCTTTTATTTCATTTCGTTCGTTCGTTCGTTTTCGTATCTCGCATTCCACCCCATTCCGAACCCCCGTTCATCTTTGTTAAATACATGCATTGAAGGAATCGCTTTCCCGACACCAGAATATGTGTTTTTTTCTTCTTCTTGCCCAAGCCAGATTAAATGTTATATCACTACGACAGGCCACTGGCAAAATCATGCTAGTGGCACTGTGTGAACTTTGCTTTTTTTTTGTGGGATCCAAACCGGAAAGCGGGGAAGGCTTGCGGAGAAAAGGTATAATTTGGTCTTGGGAAGGCGGAGGGTATTGATACAAGAAAAAAGTTGTACAAGTGGAATTCATGCGAAGCCCACTCGCTATGCTACACAAGAGTTTCTTTCCATTTACTCGTTGATCTTGGCCAGCAGCCTAAAGAAAAAAAGTCACAAGTTAGCTCTGTGTTCCCTTCATCTTTCCTTGAGATATGGCCCAGCATATTCAACAAGAGCGCAAGGGAAACTTACTCATGGTCCCTGAACAAGCTCAATTCCTCCTCGCCAACCTTGATTGGGCTACCGCCGAATTGCGGGATCAAGACCTTGTCGCCGGGCTGCACGCTGGGGGTGACGCGCTTTCCGTCCTTGTCGAAGGCGCCGGGGCCGACGGCAATGACTTTTGCTTCGTTGAGGTCCTTGACGGCCGTCTCGGGGAGGAAGATGCCGGTTGCGGTCTTGGCTTCGGGCTTGATGCGCTGCACGAGGATGCGGTCGAGGAGGGGCGCAATGCTGCGGATAGACTTGATGGTGGACTGTGGTAGCAAAAGCATTGTTAGCAAAAAAACTGATTCTTGTGGTAGGTGGTGCGGGCAGGTGGGATAGGTGGCCGGGGCTTACCATTTTGGCGGGTTGGAAGAAAGGCAGGTGGGAATTGGGTATCACGGGAAGTTTGAACGGCGGGTTTGTAGCGGGGAGAAGGAGGAATTGAGGTCCGTTTGGGATGTTTGTAGAGAACTGGAGGATGTTGTGCTTTGCCTTTCCAGAAAATTCCATGTCCGTGCACCGTAGTACCTCGGAATCACCTGCGGAACACCTCCATCTCGCGCATTACCAGAATTAGTAATTATTTCTCGTGCCTTTACGCGCTACTTTCTTTTGTTTGTCTGCCGGCTGTCGCGACGAACGTGGGTACTTGGTGCCTTTATGTGGAGAAGCAATGTCCTCGGATTGAGGAATTGTTCCTCTATTGCGTCAGTCAATTATGGGCTGAGGACGTTGCGACGGTATAGCTCTGTGAAGAGTTTGCCAGTTACAAAAGATGAGTTCAGGCGGGCTCTAGACTGGAATTCTTTGCATAGTGCGCAGGATGTTTGGTCAAGCAGACAGGCTTTGGGTGGGTATTCTGGGAAGTAGTTCGCAATATGTCTGACTGACCATCTGATACAGGCATTGCCATAAGCGGTGGGGTGGATTCAATGGCATTGGCTGCTCTATACAAAGACTTCCAGGAAGAAGATTCAGAATTGCCCAAAGCCCATGGTTTCATCGTAGACCACAAAGTGCGCCCGGAGAGCACAGAAGAAGCAAGTTGGGTGGCAGAGCAATTGCGCTCCAAGCGTATGCACACATCATCCCTCTATTCTGCAAGTACTGACTTGAACAAGTTGGTATCGAATCCACTGTAATTCCTCTCACATGGCCTACAGACTTTGATCCCCATGATGGCAAGCGGTTTGAGACGGAAGCACGCACACTGCGTTACCAGGCGTTAGGCCGAGCATGCAGAGACATGAAAATTAACCGCCTGATGGTGGCGCATCATGCTGACGACCAAGCCGAGACAGTCATGATGAGAATGGCAAATCACAGGCTCCGATCGGGACTCCAGGCTATGCAGCGCAAAGAATGGATACCCGAATGTGAGGGTATTTACGGGGTGTACCATAGCGGCAATCCACTGAAGCCCCGTCCCAGTCTGAACATCCCATTCCCCATTGAGCAGGGAGGCATAAAGATTTTGCGGCCACTCCTTGATTTTGAAAAGGCACGTCTTATTGCGACATGTGAAGAGAAGGGCCTTGCTTGGGCAGAAGACAAGACGAACCAGATACAGACGTTGACGTCTCGCAACGCTATACGTCATATCTACAAGAACCACAAACTTCCAGAGGCACTAAGCGTCAGATCGTTGGTTGACGTGTCGCTGCATATGCAAGAGCGTGTCAAGAAACACAAGGATCTTGCAAAGGAGCTCTTTGAAAAATGCCTAATCAAACTCGACATTCAAACAGGCTGTCTGATTGTCCGGTTTCCACCCTTCTCAGCTCTCCTTCCGCGCCCAATTGAGACGACTGCCGACAAGATAGAGGTAAAGAACACGGCCTACGGCCTCTTGGAACGGGTCGCCGAACTGGTTACGCCACGGGCCAAGGCGCCTCTCGGCCAGCTTGCGGCGACTATACATCGCATCTACCCAGAGCTTGAGGAGTTGGAGGACGACGATGTGGGTCACTGGGATGGAATTCGTAAAAAGAACTACTGTGTATTTAGTGTATGGTGGCGGTTCTGGGATCATCCGACTCCCTTTCCTGAGCATGACGAACACGGTATTGATCTATCGTTGCCGCACCCGCGAGAATGGCTCCTCACGCGGCAGCCTCTTGACATGAACGAGAGGAAAGATGCTGCAAATTATCTCGTTTACCCGCCGTCTCTAAACTCCCGCCCCTCTCGGAGCGAGCCATTCCGCCTCTTTGATGGCCGTTATTGGATCCGGCTCCACAACCTCCTTCCCAGGGACAAGCTTATTATTCGGATTTTTAACAAGGCCGATGCTCACCACTTACCCACGTACCAGGAGAATAGAGCCAACATGCTGGATGTAAACCGTGCGCGCCCGTACCGCTTCATCTTGGCAGCCTTGGACTTGCTCCGGCCAGCTGACGTGCGCTATACCCTGCCGGCTGTGTTCCGAAAGGACCACGAGACTGGGTTGGAGACGCTGGTGGGGTTCCCGACGCTAGATGTGCGGATAGATGGGTTTGGAGCGCCTGAAGGCGTGTGTGAGTGGAGTGTTAGATATAAGAAAATCGAGCTTGGTTGTAGAACGGCAGGAGAGATTGTGGTGCCTGGCAGCACGAGAAAAGATATCGTTATCGAGGATAAGAAGCAGGTGGTTGTTCAACAAGGTGCGGAGAAGGCGCGATTGCGCAAACAGAAGCAGCGTGAAGAGGGTCGGCTACAACGTGCTCGGGAAGTGGGTCGTGGTGATGATGCTTTGATGGGCGAGAAGCGTGTGGTGGGGCATGTTGATGGACGACGCAGACGAAGTAATGGGATGGAAGGGGGAGTCGTTGAAAAGAAGGATGCAGTGCAGGTTGAGGGGAGAGATGATGATAGGAAGGAATGAGCTGGGAAGGAGCCATTGAGGCATGGGATTTGAAGATGGACGATCAATGCTACTTTCCTCTTTGCATTATGTAATGATGATATGTCGGGCTCTTCGTTTCCTGTCGTTTTGCTCTATATCTCTCCTCTTACTTTTGGTGATTGGCATGCAGTGTAGTAGATGTAGCAGAGCGAGCATCTACACAAGACGCTGTATCCACGAATGACTGAGGTCGATGTCATGGCGTGTCAGTAGGGGAAGGAGCCAACAAGCAACACGACTAGAAAAGCAAGGGTGTGTACAAACCCGCTTAGGTAGTGTGGCCGTTTCAAACTACATCCTATAACGTTTATTTCGCACGCTCAATGCAGAAAAAGCAAAAATAAGTTTTCACCAGGCGTCATCACATGTTGCTGATTTTAGGAGGCCGGGAATGGGCATACATATGTACGTACAGTCACATGTGGCAGGCGGCCCTTTTCCGTTGAAAGAAGAAAGGGGTACAAGCACAGCGCTACGCCATAGTTCACTATTGGCATCGTAGCGAGTGTGGTCGAATCGAGTGCTAGTCCAGGGCGCGCACGTGCGCATTAGCAGCCAAAAAGGTCAGAGTAGGCAAGTACCGTTCGTTAGTCAGGGACGCATCGGCTCCACCGTCGTGCAAGTCAACATTTTGGCGTGCGGCTCTTTTGTTCGCCCTGCGGCACCATTGCGACGGGGCGCACGTACGCCAGCCTAAGCAAGAGGCTACTGTGGCTTTATTGTCGGGTTCCAAATGGTTGGGACGGCGCGCGTTGGTGTAGCGGTGCTAGAGACGTGATGCGAGGCTGGTGTGATGGTGGTGATTATGTGTGGGGAGAGAGGAGCGCCAAAAGGAAGGAAAGAGGGATTGCAGGGTGTGGGGAGTGCTGAAACGTCAACGTCTAGCTTCCGCGGTAATACGTGATGTGCAGTGAGCAAAAAGCAAAAGGAGAGGAGCGCCCGTCACGAAAGAGACAAGAGGCATGTCGTTGCCATGGGCTATATACGTGGTTCGCAGCTCGTAGCAAGGAGATGACATGTCCATGCATTTTCATGTGCAGGGGCGGGCAGCGGCATCAGTCATAGCAAAGTGTTAGCCTTTGAGCCAAAAGAGGGTGGGGTGGGGAGGAGCGTGAACACAGAGCCTCTCTGGATGCACAGGCCCTCAGGATACACCCGTTGCATCTTGTCGCCAAAGTTTTCTTGCGCGTCCGACATTGATTGCCCATTTTTCCTAGCTGTGGCGGTGAAGGGAGGGGGGTAATGAGGGTTAGGGGAGGGAGCCAGTCACATAGGCTGGAAGTAACAGGGTAGGTGGGTGCGTCGGTCCATGTCGACGACGTCGCGGCACTATAGAGAGATTATTGGCTTCTGGAAGATCTGCCATTGTGGAGCGGCTGGCTCTGTGCGTGCGTGCCGCGGATACGGGATGAGGATGTAGCAAGCGGCAGCGGAGCACACAGCAGAGAGGCACACGCACGCAGAGAGAGGTTGGGAGTGAAAAATCAGCCGCAAGATGAAAGGAGGCTACGTGCAGATCAACCTAAACGGGCGGACTGATATGCACAATGGACGGCTTCTGCAGCTGTGTCTCATGTAGGGTGGACATTTGATTTGAGTAATAGATGGGATATGGTTTTGGCACATGCCAGGCAAATGTCCGATTGGGGATGCTCAGGCTGGAAGATGGTGTTTGCACTCTGCGAGTTTCCCTTTGCCCTCCCCCCCCTTTGACGTGAGGGGGGGGGGATGGGTTGCAATAAGCCGGACAGTGGCCCTAGTTCACATGGGCCAGGTGTTTTGGGCTGATCAGAGGGAGGGGGGACCTGTGTTTTGTGGGTAAGAGTCAGACGAGATTTTTGCAGCAATTTTCCCACTCCACCCGCTCCTGTGCGGGGACCTGAATCAGGGCAAATCTCAAGTACGATGGGCAAATTTGGCGGCTTTGGGGCGTTGGAGGGCCAATGGTGGCGTGCCGTTTGCCGGTGCGTGGGTTGACTTGACGACAACGACAGACGGGCAGGCAGGCGGGGGTCCATGTGCATGTCAGTGTCAGAGGGGCTGGAGTGCGAGGTGAAGATGGATGAGTTCGCGGCGGCACCAAGTAGCCTCGTGGTGCTGTTCGGCTGCATTGGCTGCATTTGCCAGGTGTCGAGAGCAGCCAATTTGATGGCCAGGGTTGGTGGATGGGCTTTTTGTAAACGGGGATCAGCGCTTGGGCCGAGAGCGAGAGCGGCAGACTGGCGATTCGTTGTGCATGCAGGGCCGCTAGAAGTGCCTAGCCGTGGATGTGCTGTGTACACATGTAAGACGGGCCTTGGCAATGGCGCGTCAAGGTTCGACTCGAGTTGTGCAGACCTGGCCATGGCGGAGGTGGTGGTGATGGTGTTGCACGTGGTGCCATGTGAGTACTGCATGTACTACTTACGTACCGTGTAGGCGTAGTATGTAAGCATGTACGCATCTTCACATGGTCATAGTACATGTGTGTATCTACATAGTACACACACACAACACACACCGTACATGCCTGTGTATGTGTCTCGATACATTCACATGTATGTATCCATGTACATCCATCATCCATCCACACCCACACATAGTATATACGCGGAGGTGCCGGGCCTTGGGTGGGCGGCCACTCTGAGGCGATGCCATGATATCACGTCTGCAGGCTAACGCATGTCTCGTGAGCCATGCAAAAAGGGCGTCTGGATCAACGGCGGTTGGCTCATGGCTTCAGACAAGCTGGTGGAAGAGGGGCAGCGCGATCATGCGACCTGGCTACGCCCATGTTGTTTGGCTACCCGGCTACCCAACCTTATCCGATACGTGACCACCCTCCCACCCTTTGCCCAACACTTGCCATGCCCCTCGCCATCGCGCAACCTGCCGCCCCGTGTCTGCCCTGCCCGGCCGCCGCCAACTGCCAACTGCCTCCGCTGCCTCGCCCTGCCATCGGCGCCAAAAAAGACAATGTCGGCGTGCACAGTAGTGTTTCAGGGCGTGAGCATTGCATAACATGGCAAAGGGTGCTATTCGGACAGGCTAGTTGCAGGCGGGTCCGCCTAGTGGACGTGCTGCCGCGAAGACCAATTTCGTTGCTGCCCCCCCTGCACCATGACCCCTACCTAGCAACACCGCCCTTCACATTAAAGTTCTCCCACCCCATCACTGCTCGACGTTTTTCCCATCCTTCTTCCCTCCCTACACCGCTGTTCGCTCCCTTGCCTCAAGAGGTTCGAACTTGCTTGTCTGCCGCTGCACCTTGCGAGCCTGGAACTTTCCCTTTCTGTACTCCTTTTGTAATACACAAACCCCCAAGCCCCTCTTCTTCGCCCAGATACCCCTTCACCCACTCTTTTTTTCTTCGCCCACGCAAAACCCCCACACACAACCATGTCTGCCGCCGTCGAAGCACCAAAGACCGTCGACCAGCCAGAGGTTGTCGGCACCACTGAGGCCGCCCCCGCCCCAGTCCTGGCTGCCGACAACACTGTCGCCCCCGTCGCAGAGCCCAAGACTGAGGAGGCACCCAAGGAGGAGCCTGTTGCCGCCGCTGAGGAGACCAAGGCCGACGAGGCTGTCAAGGAGGAGCCTAAGGAGGACAAGGTTGTCGAGCCCATCTACAGCGGTGCTCTCGGCTACAAGGCCCCTGGCCTGAAGAAGTGAGTGTGCTCGTGTGCATCTTCTATTGACAAACATTGTACTGACCACAACCCGCAGCGCCTTCCGCTTTGCTAAGAAGTTCTTCTGGTTCGGCGAGGAGCCCGTCGCCGCTGAGAGCCTGGGCGAGTACCTCCGTGGTGAGAAGCCCGAGGTTGCTCACCCCACCGTTGCCTGGTCCAGCCAGACTGGAAAGGGTCTCCTTTTCTTCGTCAAGCACGCCGACAAGAAGGACCAGCCCGCTGGTGTCCTGAACTTGGTACGCTCCCGCCCTGAACAAGTTCGCCGATGCACTCCCCACTAACACGTGAACAGGCCTACGCCACTGACCTTGCCAAGGACGGTGCTCTTGCTTTTGCATTCAAGCTCTCTGGCCACAAGCACGCCTTCGAGGCTTCGACCACTGCCGAGCGCGACGGATGGTTCGTCGCCGTTGAGAAGGCCATCACCGAGGCCAAGGCGTCCAAGGACACCATCGAGTCCAGCGAGGGCTACAAGGAGGCAAAGGAGAAGATTGGTATGTAAATGAGTCGTGCTTCGCATCCTTCGTGATGTGAGGCCGCTAGTGGGCGATCTAGCCGTTCGACCTGCAGAACACTAACAACGCGCA
The DNA here is from genome assembly GCA_026262445.1 of Bipolaris bicolor. Classification (NCBI taxonomy): domain Eukaryota; kingdom Fungi; phylum Ascomycota; class Dothideomycetes; order Pleosporales; family Pleosporaceae; genus Bipolaris; species Bipolaris bicolor. Next base: position 612,011 of record JAODYD010000018.1, read on the forward strand.
GGCAAGCCCACCGCGCTAGCGGGCGCTACCGCCGCTCCCAAGAAGAGCATGGACGTTGCTCCCAAGCTCGCTGAGGGCGAGGCTTCTGAGCCCGCCGCTGCCCCAGCTCGCACTGGATCTTCCTCCAGCTCATCTTCTGATGATGCCAAGGCAAAGAAGGCCAAGAGCAAGTCTCGCTCTGTTTCTCGCGGCAAGCGTGCCAGCCTCCTCGGCGGACTCCTCGGAAAGAAGGACAAGGAGCCCAAGACTGAGAGCGAGGCCGTCAAGGAGGAGCCAGAGACCAAGGCTGAGGAGCCCGCTGCCACTGCTCCTCACCTTGATGAGAGTGAGTTGAATTGAACACCATTGCATGTGATTTTTCACTAACAATGTCTAGTCCCCACCACTGCTCCCGTCGATGCCAACGATGTTGTCAAGCCCGCCGAGACCACTGCTGAGCCCGCTGCCCCCGTAGCGGCTGTTGCCACCGAGGAGGCTCCCAAGGCTGAGGAGCCCGCCGTCGCTGCCGGTGCCGCCCCTGAGAAGCCCAAGCCCACCAAGCGTGCTTCCATCTTCGGCACCTTTGTCGAGAAGCTCAAGTCGCCCACCACTGAGAAGAGGGAGGCTGAGGCTGGTCTTGCTGCCACTCCTGTCAAGGAGAACGAGACCGTCGCTGAGCCCGCCAAGCCCGTCGAGGAGACTGCTCCCGTTGCTGCTCCCTCCGCCAACGAGGCTGCCGCTGCTGAGTTGAACAAGGACGAGACCAAGCCCGTCGTTGCAACCAGCACCCCATCCAAGGAGAAGGAGCACTTCAGCTTCGGCAAGCTCTTTGGTAACAAGGACCGCGCCAAGTCGCCCGCCGCTCAGGAGAAGCTCCCTGAGCCCAAGGCCGATGCCGCTCCTCAAATCGAGGATGCTTCAGCCCCCGCTGCTACCGAGGCTGTTGAGGCCACCCCAGCCACTACTGAGGCTAAGCCAGAGACCACCGAGGAGCCCAAGCAGGACAAGAGGAAGTCCTTCTTCGGCAACCTTGGTCGTTCGCTGAGCAAGGCCACTGGCAACAAGAGCCAGGCCAACAAGGAGAAGAAGGAGGCTGCTGCCGCCCCCGCCCCGGTTGTCGAGGAGGAGACCGCTCCTGCTGCCGTTCCCGTCGCTGAGGAGAAGAAGGAGGAGGAGGCTGCCGCTCCCGTTGCCCCCGTCGCAGAAGTCCCCGCTGAAAACAGTGTGGGCGATGCTTCGAAAAGCGCCAACCCGACTGTCGCTACAACTGCGTAAGGTCTGGTGGGAAGATGTCAGCCTCTGCAACGACAGCCACGACGGAATGACGGAAAAGCAAAGACACCGTAAATCCCTTGTTTGACCGTACGGCCAACCCGATACCCATCCAAATGTACCTTGTGTCTTTTACTAGATTCGAGGCGTAGCATTTTGGACCAAACTTTCCTTGACTCTGTTCGACGTTTCCTTGCATCTGGACCAACTCCTCGTCACTCTTTCCGCGTGGATCACCATCTGTGTGGCATTGACATGTAGGAGGCGTCCATTTTTGGCTGTTCTTTGCTTCATGCCCACTGCTTGTTTAGACTGATACCACTGCACCTGTTTCTCTCCTTTTTGATACCATTGGCTGTTTTGGTCGCAACTTGTTTTATCGCGCAATACCCCGGATACCCTCTGCGTACAGCCTTGTTAGGTGTACACAAGCGGCCACTAGGGCACACATCGACGTAATAATCTCTAATACACTGTCGTTTGCTCTGAAAAATGCTTGATTTTTTCTGCCGTGATGCTTGGCCTAGTGACGAATTGGTGGTGATGGCGCGGTACATGCCGGCAGGCTGTGCAGCGACGGATGACTGCGTACGTCGATCGACAATGCATCAAGAGTCTGAATGCAGACAGTCCGTGTACACGAGACCAGTTTGACCGGCCTGGGCCGTCCCTTAGTCATGCACACACGGCAAGCCTTTGATAGCCGGTTCAAGGTTGGAGTCACGGGGCGAAAGGTACAAGGACCGTGACATCGTCCAGCCTTGGTCCAAAGGATTGCGTCCATCGATCGATATCTCCATGCCGCCCCCGATACAGGAGTAGCCTCGCCACAGCCCCGGCCCTTCCAACTTTCCTACCCTCTCCATCCGAGAGCCAATATGCGCATGCAATTGTTGCAAGCACATCTATACACGCCAATCATATCGCTAGAACGATATCTCCAAACTTTCTGCTAGATGACCCGAATGACTGCCTGTTCAGGCAAAGATTGAGGGGTAGCAACGGGTACCTAATTCCAACATGGTACGAAAACCTTCCTTAGTCGCCTAGCGAGTCACGCAAAAATTACCATGAATATCAAGTCTAAGACGAGAGTGTTTTTCCTTGTATCTAGGGCTGTTGCGCATCTCGTCAGACCGACGAAGCACCAGGTGCCGCGCGAGCGCATTCATCGTCGTCGCGCCACAACATCACTGCACCCTCGACACAACGCAGTCCGTCCACTTCGCCGCGCGCGTCGCATATCTCACACGGCAACCATGCGCTTCCTTCTTCTTCCTCTCCGCCTCCAGTGCAGGCCATCGAGCGCCCAAATACCCCGCTGAAACCCATTCAGCCCTTCCAACGCTCTCGTCTTCCCAACACTCTTGCTGCCGCTGCCGCAACCACGAAGCCCAGCTCCCGCGTCAAACCGCTGACAGATCCCACGGCGCTCAAGTGGACGCGCGCGCGCCTGGAGAAAGAGCGTCAGGATTGGTGGGATACGCAGGTCACGGGGTCGCCTGAGATATGGGGCGCTATTCGTCTGGCGGCGCAGCACCTGCAGGCTGGTGAGCTACAAGAGGCGCAGACGATGCTGGATGTGACGGGGTGCACGTGTCCATCGGGATTAGTATGGCGCGGGGTTTTTGATGCGACCGGCGTGCAGTACAAGGTTCCCGAGTGGGTGGTTGTCGAGCCTGAGGGTGTGGTTGAGGAGGATGACGATGAGGAGGAGGGTGCGGGTGCTGAGGTTGAGGCAGAAGAGGAGGGTGACGAGGAAATAGATGTGAGGGTAAGGATGAGCCATGATTCCAAGGATGTGACAATTCGGATGCATAAGAAGGAGAGTGTTGCGAAGGTTATAGAGAAGATCAAGGATGAGGCCAAGGTACGTCTTCTTTACATTTGCATTGGCATATCATGTCATTTCTGTCTCGGCTTTACACTAGACTTTCTGTCTTTCAATCAAACTAACCGAATCCATAGCTCGACCCTTTTGCCAGAATCCGGCTCGCATATGGCGGGCGCGTGTATCACGAGCACGAGAGCCTGGAGGCCCATCCCCATTGGAACTTTGAGAATCAGTTTATTATATCCGGCTTTGTATTTCTCTGAATCTACGATAATGTAGGTTGGGGAAAGGGTGTTATGTACTTGTGAGTAATTCCCGTGACGGAGACTAATTTATAATGTTTGTCGACTTGATTTGAAGATGAATGCAAAGTGAAGACAGACTGAACTTTGATATTTTCAACAGTAGTAGAGCAACAGGGAAAACTAACACAAACGCCTTATCAACTATAACTTCCCGCTGCCCAACTCCCCCGACTCTCCCTCGGATCCCGTCCCTCCCACGAAATCGTAACCTCATTCGGACTCCCGTCCTTGCCCTCAATATAATCATACTTGATCCGCCTCCACCTCAACGCACGATGCTCCTTAATCTCCTCACCACTCATATTCAGCCCCGTCTCCCCAATCTTCATGACCACCGGCCGTAGCAACATGGCCATACTAAAATAACTATCATCCCTCACGATCGTGCGATTCGCAAACAGGACCAGCAAACACAGCGCCAGCAGCTGAATAAAGCAGATGCCGCCCAGGATACCGAGGACGTACGGCCAATCGACATCCAACTGCTGGCCCTGCGACGGCACCACCGTCTGCTTCGTGAGAATGTACTTGACGCCGTGGTCGTCGAACGCGGCGACGGCGCCGATTGTAAACCGCATGAGCATATCCTCGACATCTTTAGCTTCGACATTGCGCGCAGGCGACCACTTGGAGCCCTGGCTGTACGACCGCGATTGGCGATCCATCCACAAGTTCCAGGGTATCCCCGTCCAGCCTATGGCGCCGGCCGCGATACGCGCGAAAGCGTCGTTGCCGTAGACGGCAGCGCGGTCCTCGGCGGAATACGTGGTGATGTCTTTTTCATCGTTGGCCTGGTAGATGTCCAGCAGGGTGCTGTTGCAGAGGAAGAACGACGTCGTGTTTACTTTGTCGCCTGCGTTTTGCAGGACGGTGAAGTTTGTGCAGCGCGGGCCGCACAAGGCGGGGACTGAGGTGGGGACTGAGGCGGTCCAGGTTATGGAGCCGCTGGCGGCTTCCATCAGGTAGTATTGCGAGTAGGCGTCTTCGCCTGCGCGGCGCGCGTTGACGTACATGCCTTCGTCGCCGGCGTCGACGACGCTGCCGTTGCCGACTTCGAGTTGCTCGCAGGTGGCGTGGGCTGAGACGTTGCGCGAGGAGCTGAGGTAGTTGGTGTAGGGGTGGGCTGGGTCGCGGTTGAAGAAGCGGTAATGGTACATGCCGTCTGCTTCGTAGATGGGGGTGCCGGGGAGGCCGGAGAGATCGTATTGGATGTCGCTGAGGTGGAAGACGGGGTAGGCCATGGCTTCTGTGCCGAATGTCCATGCGGCTTCGAGGGACGTCTCGTTGGCGAGGCTGCTGGTGCCGTCTTCGCGAGGGCTCTCGTCGACGTGCCAGACGTTTAGGTTGGCGACGCTGACGTTGCCGGGGACGAAGAGGGGGATGTCGGAGTTGTCCATGGGCCAGAAGAGACTAAGCAGCGCGACGAGGATCTGCGACCCGATGTTGATGGAGAGCCAGACGAGACATGCAAGCCACATCCACTTTGTGCCGTCGTCACGTACGTCCTTAAACCATCGGAATCGGCGTAGCCACTTCTTGCCGCGGAGCCCGGGCATCGAGATGACCATGAGCTTGGCCACCCTGGCGAGCGAGCCAAAGTGGAGGATCAGGTCGAATACCTCGAGGCTGACGTACCGCTGAGCGAGGAACGACCATCGGAAGAAGGAGGCGTAGTGCTTGAGCGAAGCCAGGAGGTTGAGACCTAGGCACAGAGAAATACCAATGGTGAGCGAGTTGAAGATTCGAACGTCGTTCTTGGACAGTACAACGGGGTTGATGAAGCCCTCCCAGCCTCGGAGGGTCAGACACATTGCTGCGCTGAAGAAGAAGGTTATCAAGAGGCGTCCAGCGCCGTTCCTCAAAAGGTTTCTTCGTGCTTCGTTGTGGTCAAAGCGCTTCGCATGGTGGTGGTGGTTATGCCGCTGTTTCTTGGGCTGTAGTCCGCCCTCCAGGTCCAATGCTGAAGTGCTTATCTTGGCATATGCACCGTTTTTGGTCTCTATTATCTCTGGAGAAGTGACCGTGGGTGGTGAGTAGAGTGAGCTATCGACTCCTTGCATGGCGACATTTCCACTATCGTAGCTTGTTGTGTCGAGGGGTGCTATCAACGGCTCATCGTCGTCGTGTGTGTTGCTGGTTGCGCGACTGCGCTCCATCTTGTCCTTCACAGGACCGAATCGGTTGGGGATTTCGAGTTTCGAGTCTGACAGTTGATACTGAGATCTATGTAGAGTTGCACTCTTAGAATATGTTAGAAGAAGCACAAGGGACTAGGATCTCAGCGTATAGGGCTGACGGAAGGCTGCATACAAGTCTGATATCAATGGTCAACCAAATCAAGCTGTATGCATGAGGCCCGTATATGCGTGAATCGAGCGGAGAAATACAAAATGCAGTGTACTTGAAGGGGGTTGCCCCAGATTATCGTAGAGGGTCAGATTGAGGAGCAGAGCAGCGATTGCGATGAAGATAGTTCTTAAACAAAATACGCCGTCCTTATCGACACTTCGTCCTATCCCACTAGCCATCGCGTTCGGGTGCTGGGGTCTAAATTGGGGGCTAAAAGAGGGTGGGTGGCCTGAGGAGGCGCACCCACAAGGCTCTCTCGCGTTCAACCTAAACAAGCTGAAAAGCGCGTAGACTGTGACTGGAGAGCAAGCGTAAAGTTACCATGGTACACGCAACCACACGATGGGCAGATGGATATTTTTGTCTTTACAGCTCTTGAATTTGCAGGACTACACGATCAATAGTACATCAACACAGCCCCTGTACCCCGCCTCTGTGTACCACAGAGTTGCACTCATATCATAATCTCAAATGCTGTGAAGCATACACCAGAAGTAGAAGGCCGTCCAACCAGGGATGTTATTGTTAGATCATGCGATTTGGTGGCCGCGAGACGATTCGACAAGGTGGATCTTGCCGTGGTGCATTTGTACTGGCGCAGCCACGTTGGGGGATCATGTGGGGGCGGAAACAACCACTACATTACACGCTTGACGCGACAACTGGAAATCGCATGGTTGCGAAGAGGGTCGTCGGTTGCTTGAGTCTGGTATAGTTGGGAACATATAGGGGCGTGTCAGAAACACATCGGGGTCTGCATAATCAATGCGAGTCGTGGTGGGAGGAAAGAGTATCAACGGCGTTGCCAGATGTGGGAGGCGGGAATCATGAATTGGGCATTTGTGTGCGTGTATGCATCCCCCAGGTGTGGCATAAAGGCATGTAAATGTTGAATGTGGCGCATTGTATCTGTTTCAGTGTAGTTTTGAAATGGCGGACGTAGTTGATTATGCAGGAAACGAAGGATAGGCTGGCGTGTGTAGACCATGTTACTCAAGTGGGTCCACAATCCCAAGGCGAACCGCACGCTTTCAGGTGTCCAAAAATCCTGCAACATAACTCCAGACTATTAGCATTCGCTAATGCTTTAGCACTATCCAGTATTCGATACACGGTGCTTGGTCGGAAATATTCCGTAGATGTATGTCAGCGAAAAAACAAAGCAATGCCATCGTCCGTGGCCGGATAGATCGTCACTTCCCCACATATGTACCACAAGATGACAAATGTAATACGGAGACCAGACGTGCAGTTTAGTGCCTTATAACCATGAAAAGGACGACCGGTTGACATTTCAACTCCTCTTCCAATTCCATCATTCACCATCATTCACCATTGACCACCAGCAAACATGTCCTCACCAAAAGTCACCCTCTTCGACCTGCCCAGCAGACAAGGCACGTCATGGTCTCTGAACCCCTGGAAAAGTATGTCTCTTTGTCTCCCCCAATACAAAATCCGAATCATAATGTTAAACAATCGCTCTCACAGCCCGCATGATCCTCAACTACAAATCCATCCCCTACAAAACTGAATGGGTCGAATATCCCGACCTCGCCCCCAAATTCAAATCCCTAGGCATCCCTCCCAACCCAGAGGACGCCCCAGGCTACTTCACCGACTACAGCAGCCCAGCAGTCCAATATGAAGATGGCACATACCAAATGGACTCGTGGCCCATTGCACATTCCCTCGAGAAGCAGTATCCGAATCCACCCCTTCGCCTCGAGGAACCCGTTGTAATCAAGATCCGCGATATCATCAAGGACCTGATGATACCGCTGGTTCCCTTGGTGCTAACGCAGGTGCCTGATGTGCTGCTGAACGAACCCAGTGCAAAGTACTTCTCGGAGACTAGAGAGAAGATCTTTAAGAAGCCGCTGGATCAGATGCGGGCGGAGGCTGATGTAGAGAAGTGCTGGGCAGCAGCTGCTGTGCCGGCGAAGGAGGTGGCAGATTTGCTGAGGGAGAAGGAAGGACCGTTTTTCTTGGGAGAGACAGGTGAGTTGCATACAACTTTGTGTCGGAGACATTGTGGAAAGCTAACGCGGTGGTGTAGTGTCGTATGCGGATTTTATTTTTGTGACTTTGTTACAGATGCTCAAGCGGATTGATCAGAGTGTGTTTGAGAGGTATTTAGCGCTTGATGAGACGTTTCCCAAGGTTTTTGAGGCATGCCAACAGTGGATGGAGAAGCAGGATTAGTGTGGGGATTGTGAGAGCAAACAAAGACAATGAGATTGGAAAAGTAAGATACGCTTGGTCTATAAATCTATCATGTCATATATGCTCCCCACGTACGAACAGCGTTGTATTAGTCCTTTCCAAAATATACACGACGTTGCATACCTTTGGCCTGTACGTCACAGAGCCGTCTTTCTCATCGACTTGTGCTTGAGATTCTACATCGTCGATTTCGCGGCGTTCGACCAGGCGCCACAAGTCAGCAGGATGCGGGAACGTCATACCTTTAGGAAACACATCTGATGCGGCATCAAGGACATCAAAGCGGTCTTGCGAGTACGACAAGGCTATCCAGCGGGCTCCGGGCTTTGCTACAAGTGCCAAGTTGACTGCCATGACAGCTAATGGATGTATGGATTCCTGGGACGCAGCCGAACTCAACTGCATAGGATCATTGGAGTGGATTGCTACGGGATATGGCACTGGGACAGTGATATCGTCGCAGCAAGCAATGGCGTCGGAAGTCGACTTGTCGACTACAACAGAATACGAGGCACGTGAACATGCACGCAGCAAAGACTTGTAGTCGAGGAGATCGACAACATCCCAACGCATACAAGGTGCATGAATACCCTGGGTGTTGCCTTTTTGCTGGCTTTGATACTGGTATATTTCTTCTTCGCGGGCCTTGCCAATCTGTATGGCCACGTCGGAGTAGTCCAAGTTGTGGATCTGGCCAGGGCGGTCTACGTGGGAACGCAAATGCAAAGAGAGCAGTGATGTTCCACAACCTATATGCAGAATCTCGGGTTTACCCGCACGGCTGGAATCCAGAGCATCGACAAGGTAGGGATCCAGAGCATTGGGCTCCTCCAGCCAATCAAAGGGATCCATGTTGGACGTGAAGCGCTCGTCCCAGTAGGCTTGGGATCCAAACGAGGGTGGGTGATTGGAAGGCATTGGTAATAACCTGGAAGGAATTGGGTTCCGAATTATGTGTATTGCGTGGGTATGTCAAATATGTCATGTGCAAAGATGAAGCAAGGAAGAAGAGAAGAAGTATGAAGATGGGCCGGCCCGAGCTTTCTCCGCGCATCTGAAGATCTTTGGAATCCCCGCGACCACATGAACTCACCCACACACCCACACACCCCATGGCTACCCTCGAATCGATACCACGCTTCCTCCTCCCGCGGGGACCTCTCCTCCTGCGAGTGCAACCTCGTGCATTCGCTCAACTCCCCGCTCCGGCAACCCACCGCCGCCATGCCTCGTCCATCTCACCAAAAGGCCTCTCCGAAGAGTTTCGAAGACGGCGAGAGGCACAGCAGGCCAGAGGCACGCCCGTGATACCTCAACCCGACAAATACCGCCCACCCTCACACAGCAAACGCGCGCCCAATCGCCAATTGGAGAACAGAGTCTATGGAGCGCCTTTGTCAGAAGAAGACCGCAAGCGCATGGCAACAAAAAAGTACCCCAACATGATGAGTCCTGAGGGCACCTTTTCTCACTGGTTTTTGCACAACCGCGCAATTCACCTGTGGATCACAATGGTCTGTTTTGCGTAGTACTACTCTTTATACAACCCCCGCTGACCCCACTTCGCAGGGCATTCTCGTTTCCCTCGCAATTGCAGCATGGTACATGGATTTTATGTCAAAGACTAGTTTCGCCCATCTAGTCCCTACGCGCAAGGATTTTATGCGCCACCCTATCGAGTCGTCGTCGCGCTTTGTTGAGGTTTACAAGATGCACATGGAGCAGACGTCGCAGATGTATCAGCAGCAGCGGCTGAAGAAGGCGGAGGAGATCGAGAAGAGGAAGCAGTATAGGCTTGAGAGGCAGAGGGAGGCAGAGGAGAAGGGAGAGGAGTATGTTGAGGACCCGAGGTATTATGTGGGTGAGGATGGTATTCGCAGGAGGAGAGTCAAGAGGTGGTTTGGTATCTGGGAGTGAGGGCGGGGTTTGCCATGTTTTCAGACATGTCGAGACTCGGTATCAGAGTGAGAGATGTTGAGGGAGCATTGTGTTGTGGCAGTGGGTGGTGTTGGGTAGTCATAGCGGAAGATGGGTATGAGTGGGGAAGTCGAATCGCAGACTGCGTCAAGCAGCTCTGTTTCAAGAAATGTACGTTACGACATGTAAGATATAAACTATTACGCCTGTGCAGCAAACTATACCTGCACTTCTCCATCAAAAACTCTACTCTTCGTCATCGTCATCCCCCCTCCAACCCTCCCACACCTCATCCCCAGGCGCCATCCCCTTCTCCACCCCCTCAACCCCACAAAGTCCATCTACTTCCCTTGGCACCCTCCAATTCCTCATCCCCTCCACCCCCGTCGCAAACACCATCGTAAGCCCCGCCTCAGTATGCCACCCAATATGACAATGAAACGCCCACACTCCCGGGTTATCAGCCACAAAACTAATAAGCAACCACCCGTACGCCTCTACGGTGGCGGTGTCCCTTCTTAGCGGATTCTTCATGTTGAAATTTTGCTCGTGGAGGGGCAAAGGAGGATACCCATGTCCTTGAGCTAGCACGAAGAATTTGTAGCCGTGAAGATGGAAAGGGTGGGCTCCGTCGTCGAAGTTTTGGATTAAGAGGGTGATTGATGATGTGGGGGAGGTGGCTTGATATGTTAGTTGCTTCTCCTGGGATAGTAAGGGTGAAAAGCCGTCGTGGAGTGTTTCTGTGCTGTTGGTGGTAGTGGAGTAGGAGGAAAGCAGGGTTTGAAGAAGAGGCGCGGTGCTGTTTATGCGGAAGGAACTGTCGTTTAGGTAGCCTCGGGTGAGGCGCCACTCGCGGGTTTGGAATGAGGAGCGGAGGTAGAGCGTGTGGTCCGGGCCAATAGGGGGTGCTGCGATGGGGATGGTGGGGACGAGGAGGGAGGTGTTTAGGTCGCGGCATTCGACGTCGATTATTTCGGGCCAGTCTTTGCTTTCTGGTGCTGGAGTTTGTTGGTCGCCTATGCTGGGAGGAGGAGAGTAAGATAATATGGCTCGGACTTCCTCTTGTAACTCGGGTTCTTCGTATGCAAAGCAGTGCGTGACCATTCTCGCTCTGATCCAATATGCTCCTTTGTTTCCCTGCTCTTGCTTCGGTGGAGTAAAAATAATGCTATATCGTTGTGCAGGACTAATGTTCAACCGATGTATACTCATGGGCACCACATCCGTGCCATCAACTTCTGTAACAAACACCTCATGCTCATCAATCTGCAGCGCAAACTCTGCGAATGCACCAACGTTGATAACGCGAAGTCTTGTCCTGGCCTCTGGAGAAACATTAAACACCGCATTACGCCGGTCCGTAGCATCGCATTCTCTCCCCGGCAAGTCATCGCATTTGCGTGTTCCGCGCCCATTGATAAGCGCAGCCTGCGGAACAGGCTCGTCGTTTTCGCTTCCAGGTGCCAAATATCGCTGCAATAAGGCCGATGAACTATCGTAGTAATGATCGGAAAGCATGACCACGCGATCTTGGGTATACGCCATCTTTTGCAATGACTCTCCCTCGTTTCGTCCGTGGATTATCAGCGGTCCGACCAGCCCATCTGACGCTTGCATGCTGGCATGTGAGTGATACCAATACGTCCCCGATTGACCCGAGACGCGAAATCTATAGGTAAATGAATGGCCAGGCGCAATAGGACATTGTGTTACGCCTACGGTGCCGTCCATCCAGTTTGTCCCGTTTTGATACAGGCCATGCCAGTGGATGGATGTTGCGTTGCTGGCGCGATTATGAATATGCACAACAATCTCGTCGCCTTCATTGCATTCAATCAATGGGCCGGGGAAGGTGGCGTTGATGAGTGTCATGGGACGGTAGACGCCGTCCGGGTTGAGCGTGTGGTCCGAGATTATCCATGTGTGCTCGCGTGTTGTGGGTGGTGCGTTGAGGTCCCATGTCGGAGAGAGGATGTAGTCTTCTTCTGGCCGGAGACTTGTTGTGTTGGGGGCCGTGGGTGATGTCTGAGGCGAGGGCTTGCTTATCAGAACTTTGTGTGTGAGGATAAGGAGTGTGCATGTTAGGAGAATGACAATGAAAATGGACTTGATCCAATGCCGTCGCCTGTCATATTGCGTATTTCTGGTCCCTTTACTCCAGCCTTGCCCTTGCTCTTCTTCTGGGAAATCATCGTCGTTCATGTCATCGTATTTAGAGTCGTGTAATAGGCCGATCTGCTCTTGCATCTCCCGCGGAGCCGTGTCGGACATGTCCTTCATGTGGAAACTCTGGCCGTAGCCCATGGTGAGTATCTTGCCAGTTATTCCTCTCCAGTATCTCGGATAGGAAACGGTGCTGTTAACGTGTAATCCGACAACGTCTAGCGTTGCTAAGTTGAGTCGGAGTAAGCCAATAACCAAGGATCAATCCATCATGTTTCCCATGGTCCCTGGAATCAGAAAACCGAAAATCCATGACTTCCCTCGCCACCGTACGAAATGCACAGGGATCCCCACTCACATGTCGTTCAAGGCCCCTGACCAACTCTCGTGCGCATGTCATGTTCTATCTTTTGTGTGCGTCCTGCAATACCCGCCAGCTCCTCTAATCCAATCAGCCCCGCACGTTCAAATGCGGGATCCACACAAAGCTTGTCGACCTTCCTAAAAAGCTTGGCCTTGTGTACGCATGCGAGCCGCTTATTCTAGCCATATGCCACGGGCGAATTATCGACATGTTAATTGGCTCTGGTGATATTAGCACTACTGCAGGAAATATCCCAATGTGAGCTGATTGATGCCGTGTAACCAAAAAGATGGAAGAAAAAGACAGGCGACGTCCGAACTTTCTTGAGATGTTTGTTGGGTTCCGAGGTTACTCTTGGTGGTATTTTTGAGTAAGTATAGGGGTCCATAAATATGAAGTAGTGAACCAAACCCTGACATACTTGACAGATCTACATTGTCACCATGAGAACTCCGTTCATCATCTCGTTGGCCTTTTTGGCAAATCTGAGCCCCGTCTCCGCCCAGACAACGGTCAAAGGCAAAGCATTCGACCGCATCGCTATAATATGGCTTGAAAATACAGACTACGATCTCGCAGCCGGCGACCCAAGCCTAGGATGGCTCGCGAAAAAGGGCATCAGTCTGACGAACTACTTCGCCGTCACACATCCCTCCATGCCCAACTACGCAGCCGCAATATCTGGTGACTACTACGGCATCAACCACGACAACATGGTAGCCATTCCTTCCAATGTCTCCACGCTGGTTGATTTACTGGAGGCCAAAGGAATCAGTTGGGGGGAGTACCAGGAGGACATGCCATCTGTTGGCTTCCAAGGAAAATCATATCCAAACCCTAAAACTGGAGCAAATATGTATGTACGGAAACACAACCCAGCTGTGTTATACGATTCAGTGGCACAAAAGGCGGACCGGCTAGCCAAGACAAAGCCATTGACCATGTTCAAATCGGACCTGGAAAGCAACAAACTACCGCAGTGGATGTTTATCACACCCAACATGACCAGCGACGGTGAGTCCTCCACACGACCATGCTTTCAGCACTCTTGAATAGCCATACTGACAAAAATGCCCAGGCCACGATTCCACCGTCACAGTCGCCGGAACCTGGACCCGAAAATTCCTCGAACCCCTACTCACCAACAAAACCTTCATGAACAACACCCTCGTCCTCGTCACATTCGACGAAAACCACACATACGGCAAACAGAACCGTGTCGTGGGCATCTTGCTCGGAGACGCCGTGCCCGCCAGCCTCGTCGGCACAACCGACAACACGTATTACAACCACTACAGCGAGATTTCCACCGTGCAGGCAAACTGGGGTCTCAACACCCTGGGCCGCTGGGACGTAGGCGCCAACGTGTTCAAGTTCGTGGCTGCGAAGACGGGGGATGCTGTGCGAACGTGGTCTGGCAAGGTGCCACTGAGTAATATGTATTTCAATGCTTCGTATGCGGGCAAGCTGAACAACAAGAATACGTCTGTGCCGTGGCCAGTGCCGAATACGGATGCCGTGTGTGCGGGCAGGAGTGTGTTGCCGGCGATTGCTGATGTGTGGGGGAAGCAGGTTGGCCGATCTGCGTATACAACTGCGCTGGAGATTCCAGATGGGATGCATCCTGAGGCCGAGTTTAAATAATGGGATATTTTTAGTTTGTATATACAGAGATTGACGATCGGTAGTGTTTTTCCACCGTACGTCCAATATATCATACCGCCCATTGCCTGCGAGCCGCAGCTTTGGTCTCCTCCTTACTCTTCATATTCCTCCGCAGCACAGCGCCCACGATCTGTATCCTACACACATCTGCATACGCGCCCTTTCCAATCTCCTCAGGCCACATATCCGGATGCAAAATCGTATACTCGGCAAGTTCCCCATCTTCTACTTGTTTCAGCTTTTCCAGGAAAGCGTCGTGTCCGGGGTCGGCAGTCGGTATCGCGACACCAGTATATACAACGATGACTCCGTTCGAACTCAAAAGTTTGATACCTTCTTCCACGATACGAATCGAGATGTCTAGACCAAACCCCGCGCCACCATCTGCATATATAGGCAAATCCTTGCCATCGACGCTAGAAGCGATGTACGGCGGATTACTCACAATGAGATCAACGCCTCTTCCCTTCATCTCCTCGGGCAAAGCAGCATAGAGATTTGACTCTGAGAAATCAACCTGCACTCCTGCCAATTGTGCGTTAACACCGCCCAAGCTGAGCGCTTGAGGATTCAGATCTAGACCTAGCACTTTGGCCCGCGGGTACGTTCGTGCCATGTGGATCGCCCCGGCGCCAGATCCGCAGCATACATCGATGACCGAGCTTGGCGCTTGCGGGAGATGCCGCGATAGGGTCTGTAGGAACGAGACAAAGAGATATGTGTCTGGGCCGAAGAATACGGAATCTGAGGAGGCGGGGAAAGAAGAGTGGATGTAGTAGAGTGAGGTGGTGTCCGAGTCGCGGTTTAGGGGGTCTGGTAGGTAGAAGTTTGATACGCGGATGGTGGAGCGGTAGGTTTTGTTGTTGTTTTCAACAATGGCTGAGGCTTTGCATAGTTGCTCGAAAATTGCATCGGGTATTATGTTTTTCAGTGTTTCTCTAGGGGTATGTTAGTCTCGTTTAGCATGGGATTCTCCAAAGTGCATGACGGAATTTACCTTGTGCATGATAGATTCCATCCAAAGAAATCTGATGCAGTCTGCGCATCTTCTGTCGAGACATTCGAGCGTCTTTTTTGGACTACTCTACCTTGAGTTTCTGGCGAGGGACATACAAAGACGTAGGTTGATTTCGCCAAGTGTTGGGTGAGTCCCTGGAAAGCGGTCGATTCCGTCATGACCGCTAGAATAATGCAATTATCGTTCCGTGGAGAAATTTACAACACAACGTGGGCAGAGGCGCGGCCGTTTTGTCTAGACCGAGGCGCGTGGTTAAAATGAATGGCATGCAGACAGGCACACTACGCCGCGGAGCGTAGGACGAGTCAATGTGACGTCGAGTTTCTATATTAGACTATAATGACGAGGTTTACTTTTGTCCTGCTCGCGTCTTGGCCTACGACAACGGAAAATCATTCTCGGAAACGCGATACCGTACAGAGTAAATGCGAATGAGAGAATGCAAAGAGCCTCTGCTTTTTTGAGTGATAATTGCGCTAAACCAGTGTATAGATGCTAGTACGCGCGAATCAGACAATGTTGGTGGCAGAAATAGACATTTTGTGCATTGCGGGGTGCGTGCTGGCTAACCTCATGTCGTCTAGCTTACGATCGTATGGATCCGCGATGATATTGACATGGCGGGTACCAGCTGAATTGTACACCGTCACCGTTGGCAGTATGATTTGCGCGGCGCATCTACCCGCAGATGGGTCCTCCGCCACATCTGGGCCGACTATGGAAAATAAACGTATAACATTCCCCGATAGCCAGCTTGAGGGTTCACTTGTACCTGTAGACACTACAAAACACAACACTGCCACGCCACAATGTATATTCTCCAAACAACCACAGCTGTTCTGATTGCATTCCTCGCGATTCTCGCATACAATGAAGTTCGGAATCGTTTGGCGAGAAACTGGCCTAGGAGAAAAGACTTGGAAACACCACACAGTCCTACCAGACCTATTACCAGCGACATCAAGCCATTCATTCCGGATCACAGTCTGAACAAGTCTCTTGATTCCGTTGAACCTGATGTCATCGACGAAGATCTAACGAGATTCAAGCAGCTCTACTACAAGCTACACAACCTGGAGTACCACCCCGAAATCATACCCGAGTGTCGCGAACTGCTTTTAGAACTCTTCTCGTCGACGATTGCCGACGCAATCAAGGAACCGGAAAACACCATCCTATCTGTCGAGCGCTTTTCACCCGATAGTTTGAAAGAATTTCTCGCAGCAAAAGATGCCGATGTCACCAACCGATGGGAGGAGTACCTCGCTCGGCGGCGAGGTGGAGAACCGCGTGAGATGTTCGGAGACAAAGAGGAGGCGAAATGGTGGCTAAAGCAAGCTGCCCCTGTCAAATACGTTGATGGTGCTTGGCTTGGACACATCAATAAGATGAGCACGCCATTCAAGTACCGTCAGATTACCAAGAACGCTTGGCAAGTCATGTCAGAAGAACTGGGAGACGGGGATATTGCAAAGAACCATGTCCATGTCTATCGGGAATTGATGGAAGACATTGATGCCAGGTTGCCTGAGGCTGATTCGCAAGATTTCATCCATCCCCGTCATGGATTGAACGAAGTGCGTTGTTGGAAGGCCGCCATGGCCCAACTTACCATATCTCTCTTCCCACATGACTTCCTGCCCGAGGTTCTGGGATTCAACATGGCGTACGAGAGTCTGCCTCTCCATCTACTGAAGACGGTCAAGGAACTCCGTGAACTGCGCCTGAACCCGTATTATTTCGAACTTCACATATCCATTGATAATGCAGACTCGGGCCATGCTGCCATGGCCCTGGATGCAGTGTTAAACTATATAAACTTAGTAGCAGAGGACCAAGGCGAAGAATCAGCTCATGTTGCATGGAAACGTGTACAAGCTGGTTACATTCTCGCCGAGGGCTTACCAACGACGCCCGAGAGCCCGTCACTTAAATCAAAAATCGAGGAACCGTTCCCCCGTACCGACACGGAAGCCCAAGTAGTAGCCGTCTTTACAGCCAAAAGCTCTGTAGCCCACAAAATCCACTGTAACAGTCGTCTCAAAATCGGCAGACGCTCCCTCGTAGATTGGCTAGAGCCAAACGCCTTCAAAAACCCAACATGGCAGCGAGACTTTCTCCATGACCTCAGCAACTGCAAACCCTGGGTAATCAAAGGCCACAGCGCCCAAAGCCGGCTGATCAAAGAACTCTCATGGGAAGGTAAAATGTTCGGCAGCTTCACCGAGAACGAAGTGGGCATCGTCTCCGCCTGGATCAACGAGCTCGCTTCCCTACCAGCCGCCTTCGCAGCTTCGGACCTCCTCGATGCAGAACAAAAAGCCTACTACTGGGACTTTACCGGCCAAATCTCCGAACCCGATGATAACAGCAATGTCGACGTCGGCTTGCGTGCAGAGCGCTTGGACATTCTTACCCACTACCCGGTCTTTCACCCGCACAAGCATCTCACGGGACGCCTATCTTGCGATCTTGCGATCGACTGCGTGCCGAAGTTGGAATTTTGCAAATTGCATCTAGGCAGTCTGCTCCCGCTGTGGTTCGCGGCGCCGGCGCTGCTCGAGGGCCTACCGGCCGTGCCTGTCCGCGCGGCGAGCACGTTTGGATCTGCTGCTGTTCGTATTCTGCGGGCTCAAGCTGGCTTCAGCGCCGAAGGCGCGGGTGTAGCGGGCATGGACGAAGTCCACCGAACTGATGATGGCGAGGCGGTTGGCATCGTGGAACTTGGCCTAGAGTTGTGCCGCAGTGCAGGCTACCAGCAGCCGTGTAATTTGCGCGAGGCAGTGTCGCTGGGCGAGCCCGAGTCAGCTGCGTTTGCGGAGTGGATGGTTGCGACGAGTATGCAGTGGCTCGTGCACCGGGATGCCCTTGTTGGTATGACTTGGGCGTTTATGGAACTGCACGAGGCCTGGACCCAGTGCAAAGGGGAGGTCACGTTGTTATCTGCCAAGAGCATGGCCATCTTGCAGGAGATTGCGATTAGAGAGAGAAAGAGTCTAGAAGTGTGTAGGAGCGAGATATACCAGCATAAGCAGCGTCGGGCGGATTTTCTCCAGGGAGTTGCCATAGGGCGACGAGCCATTGAGTCATGTTTCACACAAGAGGAAGAAGAAGTCACTCAAAAGGTAGATGGATTTTCAAGATAAGTTGAAGAATCAATTGATGCCTCGCGCAATGCCAAAGAGCCAAAGCCAGTGGCTCCAAAAAGTAAAATATATATACGAATTCCACCACAAACTGAGCTATATACAATCTCCCACACAAAAATTCATTTACAATGAAGGTACCTCTCCAGGAGCCGAGCAAAAGGCGCTCTACTTCTTGAGGGTAAGGAGACCGGGCCTGTAGGGGAGACGGTCGTAGTCGCCGCCAGAGTTGGGGGCACGGCCCTGGTACAACAGCTGCAGGTTGCAAGGGTCGACGGTCATGGTCTCGTCGTTGGTGATCTTGACAAGATCTCCGTGGGAGATGTCGTTGGTCCAGGTGGCACCGCTGTTGGCCTTGCCGGCGAAGGGGTTGCTCTCGGTGGCAGCGTTGGGGGTCCAGCTGCCGCTGAGGCTGGAGGCAGTGAAAGAGCGGAAGTAACGGCCGCCAGAGCCAATAGCCTCAACGATCATGAGGTAACCGCCACCCTTGACGGTGTAGACCTGGACAGCCTCGAAGAGGTTGTTGGTGCTGTCGCTCATGATGACGGTGGAAGCAGTGCCGAAGCTGCCAGGGAAGTTGCCCTTGGGCATGCTGGAGCGGTAGATCTTGCCGTTGTCACCAGCGAAGAAGAGGTACATGTTGTTGGCGTCACCAATAACAGTCTGGTCAATAGCACCAGTGCTGCTGCCAGTGATCTTGCCAGAGAAGAGAGTCTGGACACCGCCCCAGCTGTTGGGGTTGGTGGGGTCGCTGGAGGTCCTGTAGGAGAAGGTGGTAGGTCCCCACTGGTAGGCCATGATCCAGATGTTCTTGGGAGCGAAGCGGAAGAGGGTAGGGGCAACGGCAGTGAAGGAGGTGGCGGTCTGGGAAGCAGAGGCCATCTCGTTGAAGCTACCGAAGGGGCTGAAAGCCATGGATCCGTACTTGGATCCAGTGTCGTGGTTGGTAGCATAGACAATGTGCTTGCCGTTAAGGCTGGAGATGGTGAAATCCTTCAAGTTGGCCCATCCGGACTTGGGCTGGGCAAGAGCGCCGGAGGAGGTCCACTTGTAAGAGGTGGGAAGCTTGCAGCTCTGGGCCGAAGCAGTGGAAGCCAGAAGGGCGACGGCAGCAGCCGAGAAGCTAAGGTCGGGAACGAAACGCATGTTTGGTTTTTTGGGGTGTTTGGTAGTTGGTTGGTTGAATGAGTGAATGTGATGCTGGTGAGCTGGATGACTATTAGAACGAGGGCGTGTATAAGATACTTATACGTCGAGCGATGCTGTCGGGCCTACGAATCAGAAGGCATGCCGTGTATCACGCCTTGCCCACCTACCGCCTGAGTGCTGGCCGATTCAGGACTGGGCTCGGGAACACAGATCTCCTGAGCGTGGAAATTGATCGTCCACATCATGCGTCTACT
Source organism: Bipolaris bicolor (assembly GCA_026262445.1). Taxonomy (NCBI): domain Eukaryota; kingdom Fungi; phylum Ascomycota; class Dothideomycetes; order Pleosporales; family Pleosporaceae; genus Bipolaris; species Bipolaris bicolor. The sequence goes on from JAODYD010000018.1 coordinate 631,652, forward strand.
CTCGGTATGGCATATTGTTCCGTTGTTGTGGGTATATTAAATTACATGATGTTTCAAGGGAATTGACGCGACTGCACGGACGGCAATTCTCCGTAATGCGGGGAACGCACGGCAAAGGGCACGTAGGACTGCAGAAACAAGTGAGGCTGGGCGATTCCTTAATCTACTACTATATGCATGCTTAAATCCTAATGCAGGTATGTGCTGCACCCCGTTCGCCTAACCCGCTAGCTTGGCGACTATGTTTTGACGTCGACGGCAATTCGTCTGATGTTTTACCAGCCGACTACTTGCCAACAAGCTGCCCACAGCCTGGTTGGGGTCTCTTGCGCCGAACAAAGAAACACGCCCTGCTGCGCTGATTGCCAGGCCCCAATCTCGGCGCTATTGCTCCAAAAAGTCCCACCGGGTGTTTACCAGAATCCGCGAGTATTCCTATCCGATGCTAGTCTCTCCACTAGAGCGAAACGTCAGCACGCGATGAAACACCCGGTGGCCGGAATCTAAATAGAAGCATGGGTGCCAGTGGCGCAAAAGTGCCACCAGTCGAAGGGCTGCCTTCGCTGCGCCCACAAGTCAAGAACTGGACTTAGCGGGTTTGAGGTTTGGCATTGCTTGATTGATGGCGCATGGACAGCTAGGGCGCGAGAAATTGTCCCTACACCTACGTCAACAGTGCCCTGCGCCTTAATCACGCAAACTGCAAAACCGCAATCATCGTACTACAGCAGGGAGCCGCTGCAAGGAGCCGCAGTCCAGCCAACGGGACCGAACGCGAGCCGCCCAAAGGACGCGCATCCGCAGTTCTGAAAACTATAACTGACGCAACACTCTGTCCGGCCATAAGCAAGGGGACTTTGTTGCCACTAACCACCCTCAACTCCACTAAACAACATTCACTGTCAGTGGCCAGCAAACACGTGGGAGGAGGGTCAGCTTCTAGATCGACTCGCGGAATTTGTTCGGCCGCACAGATTAAAGAGTAGCGGTAACCACAGCGCTTGGATTGTGCGCAGTAGCCTTGCCAAGGCGGTTGTGAGCGTTGCCAATGTAACTCGGCCCACCTACCAAGCCCATGTCCAAGGAGCGTGCTGGACAAAAGATGCTTAGAAACGGTACTTTGTACACCGGTTTTCGTCTCTCAAGGGCAAATTTCTCACCGCCCAACCAACATTAAACAGGATGCAAACAGTAACTTTGCCCATTGCGCCCTTGGCCAAAAAAATGAGCCCATATCAATCTCTGAACAATCCATCAAATCTTCAACTGTGAACCTTTTTCCACACCGCTTGGCACATCTCCACTATTACACCGATAGAACACTACTTACAAATCTTCCGGAATTCGCCCGCCAATGCCCGTTCCTGCGAGGTTGGGTGGGGGGGTGTAGGTGGATTCACCTCTATCCGGGGTTTTCTCCACGTCGGCTTTTGAACAATCGCAGAGCTAGTGTAAAGTAGGTGTGCTGGGCGCCCAGAATACGAGTGGGACCGCCCTTCCCCCGGATACTAAGAGGAGCAGCTCCTAAGAGATAAAGAGGAAAATCCTACGTGGCGGTACGGTTCCCCCATGGGGCAATGTCGTGATAGGTTTAGGGTGCATGCACTCCTGATTCCTTGTAGCTGCGTGATGATGATGCTAGATTCCCGGCATATGCGCTATCTGCGTTGTACATAATTGAGTGATTATTTCCGACTGGAGGAATTTTAGTCGTTCCATTTGGTTATTGGTTCATTTTACCTGCTAAGCCGCTTATGCAGTATCCGAATTGCCATCCTGCTTTCCCCATAGCTTTTCCCCCATTACAGATTAATCCGGCTAAGATGGACTGAACACAACATCCGAGGTTCAATTGAAAAAACAGACTTGGACAGAATGAGTCGTTGTTTCCATCGTCGTGACAAATGTTTCTGTCTCCTGACTCGAGCCGCTCCGTCGTCTACGTTAAACAAAACTATCGCTATCCACCCGCTACAAGACTAGCCTGGGAGATACTTAGACTAGCCTATTAATAGGCGTCTTATACATGCTAGTTATACATAATAGCGCGTGCATCATAAGAACGCCAAACAACTTGGTTGTGCGCCACAAACGCCATTCTAGAATACGCACCTGCCAAGAAACCCCCCCAGTGACATGCCGCGCACGTGACACCAACTCTCGCTTGTACCCAAAAAAAACATCTGTTTCAGCTGATGTTACAAACAAGACTGACAGCCGATTGAAACAAGGTCAGCAAGTACCGAGGACTCTATTTGTGGCTTACGCTGATTGTGTCCTGACGGTTTGTCGTTGTTCTGTAACGACCTGTAACGTGTAGCTTACATTTAGACTTTTGTGTTATCCCGTGATCGGCCAAAGTTTAAATGATACCGGCGGGCTGGCACCCAAAACCAACTCCCGAGCCTTTTTTTTCTTCGCGTAGGGTTACTCGGGACGATTTACGAGGTCCCTGGTGTACTTACGTTTTGTGCCTGGTGTTTAACATGATATAGACATGGTATCGCCAACTATAGTCTGGAAGAATTCTGATTCATTGTAGCGGTGGATATGCCTAGTTTGATAATTTATATATTGCGCACTGTACAGTGGTGGTGTGATGTTCTTCATTTTGCAACCTTCTGTTAAGTAGGTATCCACAAAGCGCACTGATATTGCAGAATAAGCTCTACCAAGCAAGGTGCGCAAGGGCAGAATGCAACGTTCCTGCATCACGACCCTGGTGCACTTGGACCTTTTTTTAATAACTACTTTAAATCAAAAGAATCGCTGTTGAAGGTCTAGTAGATGCACATGCAAGTATGATGACTTGAAGCCCTTGCTGAAAATGCATGTCTTAACTGAATAGACCTAGCATGACCCTTGATCTTAATGTTCTGAGAAAAATCCAAGATGAGAGCACTCAGTGTAATGAGTTTTGCCACTCCTATCAGTCAGACTGATCCTTCGTTGGTGGAAAAATCCCACCGAACTTCATGGGTGTCCGCAAGCTAGAAGTAACACCTAGGATATAATCAGTAAGATATGTAAAACACAGTGAGCATGTGCACATACTGATGATTGTGTGTTCCCCTATATCCCAGTGCCTGTCGCACCGCCAACGAGGATAGTAACTTTTGCGTGTCCAATATACACAGTTTCCAGTCGCTTGTGGTTGCTCTTGGTCTTGCAGGTTTCTACCTGATCATAGGTAAACGCCATCATCACCCTCATCTTGCGCTGTGGTGCCATTGGTGCCCTCTTCCCTCGTCGCGCCGTTCGTCGCAGCAGGCGCACTGCCATTCATTTTTCCATCCTCTTCCTTTGGCTTCCATGGCAGACCTCGCACATCCTGTACCTCGTGCTTGATGGCTTCTTTCCTCTCCTCGAACCTCTTCATAACCTGCTTGTTTTCCAGGAGGGCCTCGTAGCAGTCCTTGTCGTCATGTTCCCGCGCAAACTCCTCAAGTTGCTGGTTGCTTGATTCGAGATGCTTGAGTTGATTTGTGAGTTCCGAGTATTTTGCGTACAGCGATTCAACAGAAAGGTCTTCAAGCGCTTTTGAGAACCGTGTGAAGGATATGGGAGCAGCGTCGGCAGACATGGTTGATGTGAATACAGAAAACTGGCCTGAGTGCAGATGTGCTTCTAAGTTTGAGTGTTGTTGTGGAAGTGACGAGCGGTCCGTAGCTCTTTGTGCGAGAGGTTTTCAGTGAGAAGTTGCGGTGGTGGCGGAAGTCCAGAGGTAAAGCTGTTCTTGCCCGAAAGTTGTGGTGGGGTAGCTGACGCCATAAAGATTGACCCCACTTCACTCACGATTGCTGCAGTGAAGGGTGATTACGAGATAAGATGTGGAAACCACTTCATTTTGTGTTTGATGGTTGTCAAAAATCGACATAAGTGATCCCATCAATTTTGAATGTAGGATATGTATTGGTAAAATTCATCTATCTTTAAATCATGGCACTTTGGCGGAGTGGTTAACGCGCTGGCCTGCTAGTCCCGTTCGGGAAAGTCAGCCAGTTCCTTCGGGAGCGTGTGTTCGAATCACACAGGTGTCGCACCAACCACGCATTTCTTTTTTTGCTTTTTGTCAAACACTCTCCAAATCATCCTACGGCTGGTCTCAGGATTTTTTGCTTCTTGTATGAAACTATTGCTCTCATAATTGGTATTCTGGTTTGTGTGACAATTTTGCAAAATTTAGTATTCGTTCTGAATTACAATAACTATCATCAAATATTATCATGAGTGGAAAACATACAAGCAGAAATGCTTAGGTGTACAGGACTTTCAATGTTTAGGAGACTAGCCGTTTACAAAAAAAATCATCGTAAGAGTATTGCGATTTTTGCAGTACCTGAATGCTACGCATAATTTTTCAAATTAGAGAATTCGTCTCCATGGCGAATAAATTTAAATTAGCAGAAAGGCGTTGTACATATAACCACAGATCAATAGAACATCACGAGTGGAATTCTCTTGCAGTTTAATAATACACGGTACACAATTGATATTCTCTGGTATTATTTCCACTACCTACCTGGGTTCATACCAGGCATAAGATCCGGCTTATCGAGCACCATGCCCCTAAGCAGAATCCACTGTCTCAGACCCTCCCATTCCTCGCCCTCCTCATCACCTCGTCTCCACTCCTCCTTGAACCCCCATGCACAGGCAATGCGATCTAACGCCGCACGCTCATCCTCTCTCAGATAACGATCTAGAAGCGGAACACCAGGACGCCAGACAACACGGTCGTGATGGTCGTTATACGTAGTCAAGGCGACAAAGCCAAGAGTACCAGTACACATCACGTAAGTACTCAAACCAGCGAAGGCGTAGAGTTTGAAAGTCCACGGGTCGATGAAGCCGCTGTATACAGAAAGTTCCTGCGCAATCATGTAGAGAGCGAGCGGTGTGATGCCCGCTAGAATTCCCGGAAGACCCAATTTGGTGACCATGCGGTGGCGCCGCCAGGCAGGGGCGCGGTAGGTGTGGTCGACGACATCCAAGGCTAAGGCAAGGTCCTTTGCGTCGATTGCGGCCGTGAGCGCTTCGTCGGCGAGATCGGCGGGAATGGCTTGCTTTGCAGCTTTGGGGGAGGGACGAGAGAATTTGGGAGGCGAAGAGCCTTCGACTGGGATAGGCTTATTTGCGTAGAGATAGAGTGCTTCTGGGATAGTTTTTGGGCGGGCGAGAAGTCGCTGGAGGTGGATGTATAGGGCGAGGACGTTGGGAGAGAGGAAAACTTTCTCGTGCTTGATTAGGTCTTCGGCGAGCTTGGAGAGGTAGGATGGCGATGGGAGTGCATCGAGGCCTAGCTGCTTTGACCTTATTTTCTTTTCATTCTTTTCCCCCTCATCGTTGCCGAGTCCGGACAGTATTGCTCCTGCTGAACTTTGTCTTATGGGCCCTTTTGTTCGCAAGGGCTGTCGGGATCGTATCGCTATCGCATTTTGCGCAATCTCTGTTAAACCTTCGAGTGCCTCCAAGACCTTTGCCTCTGGCTCCACCTTGGGGGAATCGTAGATTTCTTTTATTCGAGCCTCCACCGCGGCCAAATTTGTTCTCAGCGTTGCGATGCGCTCCGACGTCTGGAAGCTTTCGTCATCGCCTCTTTCAGCTGCTGGGGCAGCGTTCCGGACAGTTGTCGTAATGCTTCGTATGTGTGCCCGGTTAACTAGAGAGGACGATGGCGCAGTTTGCCGCCGTGTCGCGGGGGCCTTGACGGCTGATGTGAAGCGGAACGCGCGGCGACTTCCAGGCTGCCGCAGTATGTAGTCGCACAATTGACATACTGGGCGCGATTGGGGGCGCATTGGTAATTTTCCAGGGTTCATCGGGTGTGGTCGAGGCCACAGCGGGCGCGGTGAAGGTCGGGTGACGCAGCGGTGGGTGGCCGAGGATTGGGATGCCAGCTGCCAAGCTGTGACGGAATGTTCCCACCACAACCATCACTCGATCACCACACTCTGTCACACGTCGACACTCGCAACCAGGTAGCGAGTGACTGCACATATACTCAGAATCGTTACAAAACAGCATAAAACAGCAAAACCAAATCGAAGCGCGGCACATATCCCACCATGCCACCACCACCCCCTCCGCCTCCGCCCATGCCGCCCATGGGTCGAGGAGCTGGAGGGCCACCGCCGCCACCGCCCATGCCGGGGATGAAGGCGCCGGGAGGGAAACCGCCGTCAGGAGCAGGAAGAGTACGTTGCATTCATGGAGGGGGCAGGCCAGACACCGCGCCTCTGGCTGTTGGGCATCAAGAGAGCTATCGCTAATGGGACACAGGGTGCACTTTTAGGAGACATCAGCAAGGGCATGAAGTTGAAGAAAGTCACACAGATCAACGATCGTTCGGCGCCAATAGTAGGCAAAGTGAGCGGTGGGGCGAGTGCAGCGCCCATGGGAGCACCAGCAATTCCCGGTATGGGCAAGCCACCCGCAGTCCCTGGGCTTGCGCCGCCAGTTCCTGGAGGAGGAAACCGCGCAAGAAGCAACAGTGACACTGATAGCGGTGCCGGACTGGCCGCACCGCCACAGCTGGGAGGGTTGTTCGCGGGCGGCATGCCCAAGCTGAGGAAGTCGGGCGGTGTCAAGACTGGCGCGGACCAAGACCATGCGCCATACCTCTCAGATCCCGAATCAAATCGTGCTTCAGCACCCGCACTACCACGAGGAGCAGCACCAAAGCCTCCAGGAGCGCCCCCCTCAGCTCCTCCTGCGCCGCCAGGTGTACGGCCGGGTATCAATGCTCTTCGTGGAGAGTCGCGGCCGTCTTCAGTAGCCAGTATCAGTGGAAAGCCCAAGCCACCACCCCCAATTGGAAAGAAACCACCTATCCCACCTCCCTCGTCACGAAAGCCATCTAACCTTGCTCCTCCACCGCCAGCTCCCTCCCCAGTTCGCGCACCGCCCGTGCCAGGAAGCGCCCCTCCTCCACCGCCTCCAGTTTCCACACCTTCCGCACCACCACCACCGCCGCCGCCTCCTGCATCGACATCGCCACGACCCGCTGGACTTCCTCCAGCGCCCCCTCCTCTACCTCCTTCGCCAGCGCCACGAGCACCAGCACGGTCGACACCGCCTCCACCGCCTCCACCGGATGACGACGAGTACGACCCGTATAAATACAACTCTCACGCACCCTCGGCACCTGCACCACCACCACCGCCTCCAAATGGTCATACACCATCACTCGCAGAAATAGCAGCCCGAAATAATGCATTTGGTCACTCAACACCCGCCGCACCGCCGCCACCCCCTCCAGCCTCACCACCAAGCGCCCCCGCGCCTCCCCCGCCCGCCGTTGCGCCCCCAAGCCGATCATCCACTCCCTCGCGCTCCATGATGGACCCAGCCTCGTACACGTTGACAAACGGCGGCGGATCGAGCACCAAGAGCCACAGCAGTTCCGGTGGCGGCCAAAAAGGAAGAGTCCGACCCATCCACGACTTGCGCTGGCGCTTCCAGGACGAAGGCCAGTTTCCCCGCCCCCGCGAATTCACCGGTAGCACGAAGAAATATCGGGCTGGAAGGGGTAGCAGTGTTCCTTTGGATCTTAGCGCTTACGAGTGATGAAAGAACTCTTGGTTTTTGCTTGGGTAAAAAAAGATTTCAAATGAACAGTCTGGAGCAAAAAGCTTGGGGGGAGTGCGGGGGGATTCTTTTTGGGGTCTTCTTTTCGAAACTTTTTTTTGGGATAGTTGACTAGCTTTATGGTGGGGTAAAGGGGCGTGGGGGAAAG
>JAODYD010000018.1:639406-658262 GCA_026262445.1 Bipolaris bicolor
GGGGAATACATTGTTGACGTTTAGCCTTGGCGTTTAGGGCGCTTTAGTGGCTGGTTCTCTTTTTCTTTTTTCTAGGGGGCTGGGTTCACGGAGGGAGCGGGGGAAAGAAGGGATTGTATTGCATATTGGTAGATGGGTGGATTGTTTGTGTACGTGGTAGAGAAATGAAAATCAAAATTGTGTCATTGTCATGTTTTGATGTGCATTTGGTCTTTCTTCTCTATCTTTTTTTTTGTGAGTGACGAGAAGGAAAGGATATGTCACGTGCGTTATAGAGTTGGGGCGTTGGGATGCGTTCGTGATGTGTTTGGGCGAGATTAGTGGGATTTGCTTAGAAGAAGAGACATGCATTTGACTATTAAACATTAGTTAACCTAGAGTAAGCATTTCCATCAAATGAGACGTGGCATCTGCGCCACTCCCTCCTGACCACCGGCAAACCTCTCAGTCTGGAACCCAAATCAATCTTCATGAGTATCATCTTCAAAGCTCTACGCAGTTCATTTCCAATCCCTCACGCAAACCAACTGTAGTATCCTGTGACTCATGCTCAATCCTATCAAAATCACCTTCATCCAACGCAACACCACTCAGAATCTTACCCATATGCGTCTTCTCGACACCCTCACCCTCACGACGAATCTTCATGAGCAAGACGCGTAGGAAGGGAACAGGCGACTTTGTGAGACCCCATTGTCCAGCCGGAGGATCAATGAAGCCATCGGCGTACACCTGCTGGCCTTCCTCCGCCCTGCCTTGCAGGAGACCCAGGAAATCGCAGAGCTCGTTGTACTCGTTAAGAGAACGGAGGTAGAGACTGCCGGCGAATAGGTTGAGCTGAGTGATCAAGCTGCGTGAGACCGAACCTGGGGTGAAGGAACGACCGATGTTGTACAGGGTGAGCCCGTCGAGAGACGCGTAACTGACGTTGGCGCGGGGGGCGAACAAATGGAGCGTGACTTTCTTGTGCTCGCGGATCAACGGCAGTAGTTGATTCGCCTCATAGGGGCTGATAACGATGAGATTGCTGACATTCCCTGGGCGACGCGGGTCCGGTACAGAAAGCACAAATTGTACTGGTCGTTGGTAGGAGTCCGAGATGAAGGAGGCGCGGGTCGAGCCTGAAGGTGCGCGGACTGTCTGTATAAAGTCTAGGGTTACCAACAAATCGCTTGGGAACTCTTTCAGATTAGTGAGTCTCCCGGCACTAGTCGTTTTCAGTGCTGGGAACGCTGGCCTCCATGCTTCCAAGCTGGTAACGAATTTACCGGTAGTAACTAGCTGCCTGAGATGTTTATGGACTTGATGCTGTAGGGCATCCAAACGTGGAGGGCGTTCGATCTGGCGTTCTTCTTCAATCTCGGGTGCAAGCTCCCTCTCTTGCTCTTCACTCAATGTAGCAGATCCAAAGCTCATGGCCTCAAAATCGCGGCACCGTGATACGATCTTATCGATGTTGGGATTAGACATGTCCCAGTTGCTGAGCTGTGTGAAGCGATTTACATCCTGAGTGCGAGGCTTGTACCGTGTTTCCAAATCAACAGCTTCATTCTCCAGAAAAGCTTTCGCATCATCCTCCGTAGTGTTGGCGCCGTTTATGAGGTTCTTGTGTCGTTCAAATCGTTCGCCTTGTACTGCCCACAAGGGGAGACTCCTTTTCAAGTCAGACCATGTCTCTCCGATTGCCCATGACAGTACGTCGCGAGCATCAATTTTGGCATCTGAAGATTTTCCAGTCCGCTCATAGATCTTGGTCTTGATCTCCGCGGGTACAACAAATGTAATGGCTTGTCCATGCCCCAACTTCCTCATCCGCATTGCAGCTTGTGTAAGTCGGTCCTTGCTCAATTGGCTACCCAATGTAAGTGCAGCGCGGTAATGACGTGGGAGCTTCAGGTCTGTTCCACGTGTATGTGCCTCGTCTAGGTAGACCACGCATGAATCCAGCATTTTGGCGTAAGGCGATGTTTGGAATGAATCAACGCGAGAGCTGCGATCGAGCACTGCCAACTCTTCATTCTCGAAGTAGACTACCGCCTGGACGTCGCTGCTGCGCATCTTCAGCCATGTCTCAGCAACCTGTCGATTATTCTGTTCAAGGATCGAGGCTCCACAATCCAACAAAACCCTGACATCTGAGCCCAAGTTCTTGATAAATGTCAGCAGATGCTCACCATCACTGGTAGCGTTACCGATTTTGCGCACGGGCAGAATTTCCACCGACGTCTCGTCCATTAACAGATATGACAGCACCTGTGCATTGGTGTGGTGTTGACTTGGCAGGTCAAGATGTTTGATGTTGAGTGGGAGTAGATGCAGGGTATCGTTTGTACCAGAAAATCCGGCCGTTGGGTGCGGTTTCTTGATTGCGAGGTCCCAACCTGACGCACTAAGCTTCTGAGGAAACTGTTTGAGTTCCTTCGGAAAGACCAAACGTGCAAGGTAGTAATCGATGGCATTCTTCGAATGTCTCAAGCTAGGAAACACTTCTGTCATGCACTGATGTCGATCTCGAATACTAATCCCGGAAAGTTGTTGAAATGCCTTTGGCAGAGTGGAAGATGCGGTGCGAACAAAATCATCGTAGTATGTGGCTGATTGATCAGATCTCAAGATATGGACGATCGTGTCGAAGAGTTCATTGTCGGTTAACCCCTGATAGTAGTATGACAAGAGCGTGAGAATGATGACGACATCGGGATGGGAGAACTCAGACCTTGGTGAAGGCGAGTCTTTGCTCCTATAAGGTACCTGTTCGCATCAAGTCAGTAAATGCCTTACGCAATAGAAATATGAGGGTTTTACTTACTGCAAGTGAAGTGTTCGGCGTACGTGAATGATCTAGTCCAAAATTGACCCGGTACCGCTTAGTTGTGAATATGAATCGAAGAACACCATCAGCAAACAAGCCGCGTAGCAAGAGTAGAGGAAACTTTGTAGTTTCGGTCCAAAATTTGCTTTTCTCAACTGCATTCACTTCATCAAGATTTAAGTCCGTCTGTGTAATGTAGCGGATTATTGCGTCTTGCATGGTTGGTGGTTGTGACCTCGACGGAATACCAATGCCTTGTTGAACAACACGCACTGCCAGCAGGTGCAAGGCCCGATCAGCGGAGTCAGAACGCAGGAATCTGATTCGTGGAAACTTTCTGTTTCCATCGTCTTGGATGTCGACTGCATCGGGCAGCTCTTTCTTAACTTGGGCAGCTACAGATGCCAGGGGTGTTAGGACATTCTGAATGATGAACCATCTTGCGGGGGCAAACTCGATTGGTTGTTGCTCTCCCATAGTGTATATCAATTCAAATTTCACAGAGAAGTTTTCGTCACTCTCGTCAACGCAGTCGACCGAGACTCTGTCGAAAAACTCTTGGGTCGCCAGTAGTGACCGGGCCGTTTCTTGCTGGTCAAGGAGGACGCATTCCACAGCCATGAGTTTGAAGGAGAGAATATGCTCAGGTTGAATCAGAAGCACGCCACGGTTGGCGATGCACTCATCGTAGATCTGGCGGATGGTCTGAGCATCATTGGCGCTAAGTCGAAGGTTACGTGAGAAGGGCATCTGGTAGACCCTTCTGCCCAACATTCCTCCAAGCTTAGCTACAAGCATTTGTAGCATTTGCTTGCTCTGAGGCTTTGCAACTATTACCCTCACTAGCCTGGTAAATTATGTTAGCGAAATCTAGGTTGGTAGATGAGAGGACTTGCTTCTCTTTATCACCATGATGAGCGCTCAGAATTGGAACAATGGTGGTCGATTTGCCGCCTCCCATCAACAGCTGCAGTACCACGTTTTGCCCATTCTCTGGTGAACGCATCTGACTTGCGATGTATTCTTGCTCCTTGCGAACCAGGATGCCGCTTTCGGCCTCGAGGAGAAGCGTCTCGGGGAACTGACGCACATCCCAGTTGGAATGTCCAACGTGTTGTAATTCTTCCATAAGCTCTACCGGCTTGCTAGAGAGACGAACCAATCTTTGAGCCCTCTGCATATTAGTTATTGCCAAAGCATATTCTATAATGACCTCTTTCCAGTCTTTCGGCAGATGTTCGAAGCGGTCTCGATGCAGCAGACTGAGCCAAAAGGTAGGCGAAACCCGTGGCGCATGCTTGGTCTGGAACTCAATCTCGCTCCTGAACAGACCTTCAAATGAGGAGGAGATCTTCGTGAGATGCTTGAGACAGTCATCCAAATACTCTTTCAGAATGGTTGCGGCATCGACAATCAGATCTTGGTGTGCGTAATTGGTGTTGAGATGTTTTTCGAAGGCTTCACAGCTCATACGTAGATGCTCAACGTATTCTCGCTCACATTTCGATTTGGAATATGCAACGAGGTGTTTGCAAAGCCCTTCGAGCCTGTCCATTGTCTGGGAATGCACTGTAGGCTCATGTGTTTTCGCAATCGTGATTTGTGGCTCAGATGGTGGTGTGGGAAAGCTCAAATCTGAAACTGGAAACGATGTTAAGGAGCTCGCTTTGGACGAAATCGCGAAAACATGATACGCTGAACTAGAAAATAAGGGAGACCTACCATTTTTGCACGCGAAAGGTGTCGAGGCAGCAAAAATACGCCCTATGCTAAAAAAGCGGTTGCCGAGGTCCAGGCCAGCCTTTCTTTGAGGTAGAGAGAGGCAGTAATGCGGTGGAGGTACGCTCAAGACATTCTGACGCGCCAGTACTTCTGTCGACTGCCCAAGATAGTCCAGGAACTGGCGATTGTCGTGCCAGCTTTTGAAACAATCTCGAATTCTCACCATTGCTTCTGTAAGATCAAGATACCTTGTATACTCAAGCTTTGACTCTACATTAGGTGTTCGAACAGATGCTTGGTTTTGTAAGGCTTCAGCAACACTGATGATCGCGTTGTTCTTCCGAGAATTAAACACTGCCTTCATTCGCCTTTCATGTTCTTCAAAACTCTCGTGGTCTTCTCTGGGTAACGTAGCTTCAGCCGATGTATCGAAGGATCTGGAATTTTGAACAAGAATCGAGCGTATCTCTGTGTCTTCATATGTATCTCCCCGCGTCAGATCGAACCGGGAAGCAGCAGGCGGTTGTACGGCTGCCATTTCTCGTAGCCTGGAGAATGCTACCAGAGCTTGGATCATATCCATGTCAGCATTCTTGGCAAATGCCATTGTGCAAAGCCATGTCGCTAAACTGTAACGGTTGCCAGCTTTGGGGAGGGTTCGATGTAGCGTGCACCAACTTGCAACAAAGTGCTTTGAGGGATCTTCAAGCCATTCGGAATCATATCCAAGGCTCTCAGGATCAAAGGAATTAGCAACGCCTTGAACAGTAGCTCCTTGGAAATGCTTGCGAACGAGATTTTCCTTGAGACCCAAGATGCAGTTGTGCAAAGCAGCTTCATCTCGGAGGGCTAGAATGCCGGCGGTGAAGGCATGACGACCCCTATCGTTTTGCATAATGTCCCTGGCCCGGTACTGAATGTCACGAGTTTTGCTGAAATTCTCAGCACCAAATCCTGCAACGCGGAAGGTACTTGATCGCAGCATATCGCGTTGGTCCAAGTGGTGGTCTGATGACAACTCCAATTTCTGTTGAGCCTTATCGATCAAGGAAAAAACCACATTGCCTGGATGAAATAATCGCATCTTGGCAGCTTGGTTCAGCAAATTGGACACCATAATTCGAAAAGAACCATGTTGCGACAATGATGGGAGACGTTCATCCCACTCAATGCTTTGCATTACCTTTAGGTTTTTAGGATACCACTGCCTTTCTGCGGAAAGATCGGCTATATGACATAGAAGGTCTACGTTTGCCGGAGTGAGGATATCAAATGAGCGTACTGCTGCTGAGCCAAGGATTTCAAGACCGCTTTCTGTACCAGTACGGTGTGTCAACGGATCTGGAAGGCATCCAGAGGTGATAGCATGCAGGTAGCTTAGGAAAAGTCGACTTTGTATCTCCGAAGTGTCCAACAGTCTACCGAGATCTGTATCCATAGTGTATGCATATACCTTGTGAACTTTTCCCTTGCAGATTGACACAATGGGGTGATGGCCAGAGCGATAATCGCTCGAGCAAATGATGCTCGATGCATCAAAGGTGTTCGGTGCTGGTATGAGGACCAGTCGTTCTTTGGTATGCGCATGCTTGAGCACAAGCTTACTGACCAAGCCGACAAGAGTTCCAATACTCTGGTTTTCATCAATGGCCATGTCGCGATACTGGCAAGAGTATATCGAACTTCCTCCTTGCTCGATGTAAAACCCGAGCTGAAGTCGGGGGAGCTCAATGTTGATCATTTGAGTTACGATGTCGAGCTTGGCATGTATATGCCTCCCTTCTTCAAGTGACCGGAGTATTTTAGAAAGCTTTCTCTCAGACTGACTTCTCAAGCTGATCAAGGTCTCATGACCTTTTATCAGTTGCCAAGCACTGTTATGAGCATTGCGAGCCAAACGCCACTCTTCAGGTGCTGACTCCCACGGGTTATCTCGACGCCGAAAGAATACTTCCTGCCGTTTGTGATCATACCAGTGGATGTAGTTCGTCAAGAATGCATCAGGAAGCTGCTCCTGTAATGCGCGTGATGGAACCAGATCGAGCTTCGTGCTATCTCCGTAGGCGACTACTAGCATATCATTGCCTTTCATTCCAAAGTGAAGCTTGTAGTCGTGGTATGGAGCCTTTGCTGAGAAATGCATTCCTGGTTCGCTGGTTGGTACAACTTCCAACGCTGACTTTTGGAACAAAGGTTTGTACATGTGATGCGACATGTATTCGGCAGGAAGTCGAGACAATGGCAAACCATTTACAAGAAGTTCACCAGTAAGTAAGTTGATATGCACTGACAGCGATCCTGAGGTGGTCTTGAGCCAGTGTATTTTGCAGTCACCGAGTGAAGTCCAAGGGTTTTCTGAAGTTGGATCGAACGCTGCCCAGTTTGCAGTGACAGCGTCTGAGAGACTCTGACTGTTGGAGAGGATGCGATCACGTAGCTTGGGGAGGATCCGATACATCATACACCTCCACGATAGAGTCGTGCTTCTCAACAGAATCTCGTTTTCGGACTGGATGAAGTCAATATTCTCCTGGATAAGGATCGATGCCTGGATGAGGGTCAAAATTGCTGATTCATGTTCTAGGATCGACCCAAAATCGTCTTCTTCCACATCGTATGTGCTTGTACATACAAGAGCGATTTCTGCTGCCCTTGAGTACAGTTCTGTGCGCTGGCCATCATCTGTCGATGCAGCCGCTCTCTGCTTCAACTTTAGGAACCATTTGAGGCAGACAGATCGCAGTCGGACGAGATAGTCAAATGCTCGTGAGCGGACTTCTTGGGCGGTAGTAAAATTCAGAATTCTTCGAGCTAGTAAAGAGAATGTGGCAGAAGCTCGCCATGATTCCCAATTTTCCTCAATGCGCCCGAGTGCGGTCTCAAGCTGGTCCAGCAATGCACGACCAAAGGAGGCTTCCTTTAGGATGTGATGAGTTGTACGCTCAATGCATTGCTTTGGAAGTCCAGCTTGCTGTACGGCCTGGAAGATCATGCATTGTGACTCGACCTTTGAAAAGTCTATTGTTGGTACCGCCAGTTGGGTAAGAATGTTGGAATGTAAGATGTGGTTTCCGAGAGACAATGCGCACAAAACCTTGTATTCATCAATGGAAAGGTGAGCCGGGCAGTCTGACAAACTAGCCTAGGTGTTGAAACCTGGTTAGCATTTTCCTATAGCATACCCTATGCGAAGGTTGTGAAACTTACAATAACTTCATTTGCAGGAAGACCGTCGGGTGAAGAGGGCAGACGGTACATGAAGCGTTCTAGTGTCTTTGATCGCTGCGGCATTTCGTACTTACACCTTTTCGGGATCTCTTCCGTACATACTGGAATCGTTGTGTTGAATTGGTTGCTGGTAGTATCATAGTAACGATATTTCAGCGCATTCTCCAAACAAACGTCATCTTCCTTCAAATGTTGAATACCCATCATATTATTTCGGTGGGTAGCTGTGTGGCTTTTGATTTCGGACAGTGGCACGACAATTCTCCCCGAATAATTTGCAGATAGTTCGTTAACTAGACCGTGATGATTCTGGAGCGTAAAGTTGAATGTTGACGTCACTGGGGTCTTTTCGCGGCAACCCAGCACGGTTGTGATGAAGTAAGTTGAGGCATCTCTCCAGTTGCTAAAAGCATCGGGAGCTTTCAGTTCAAACACTGTTGCTTTCGCTACAGGTTTTGACGAGGACAGTGGCCACTCGTAGATTGAGATGCTCAGATTGTCTGCGTTGTTCTTGGCCGTACACCGGTCACAATTATAATAATTATGAACCTCCGTGGTGTATCCATGGTAACGATTTGTGATTATCGTAAGATAATCGCACAAAGTATTGTGGTAAGTGTGCATGTACTGGCGGTAAAGAACTTTGAGACTCTCTAATTCCTCACACTTCTTCTTCCGCGCAAGTGTAGCATCACGCTCAATCTTTTCCAATGTAGACTGGAGCGATTTGCATTTGTCGAAATATCGAACTGCGAATGAAGAAGGGTTGCCAAACTCCCGGTATATAGAAGGTCTTCCCTGAATTGATTTGTGGCGTCGTGAATCAACGTAGCCCTCGATAGTGTGGAGGCGACTCAGTTGACTCTTTAGCGGGAGTACGAGCGATTGGAACTCCGTCAGATTGACCTCTGGATCGTATTCGGTCAGCATGGGATAAATAGCGCATGCGCATCTATCGCATGATACCCATAGCTCGGCAAGAGTTAGGTACATGACTGACATGGCGATCGGTGATTGATTGTACGCAGTATTGGCGATATCGTAGTAGGTTTTCATCAGGGTGCGAAGTTGCTCACAGGTGTTCGAGTAATAGAGGTTGTGTCGAGTCCAATCCGACAGATTATGCTCGACCCAATGCTCCAGAGCCGCCAAGCGAAAGTGCTTGTAGTCGTCAGGACCACCTAGGTTGCTTGGGAGTGTAGATGGGCAAAACTTTGGATACAGTGATGTGGGAACGAATGTTGACGGGATGTGCTCTTGCTTTCGAGAAGCTATCTGAGACAGGAAGGCATCCAGTCCCGAAAGGTTCATGTCAAGATCGGCCTCGGGTTGTAGAGTGGCAATGACGCTTGTGTCGATGTTACCTTCAATGTTCTTGACCAAGCCAAGCCAATGTTGATTGATGAAGTGATGAGCATTGAGAATGTCCGTTTCGACGTGGTTAACCCAGGAAGTCTCGAGGTACTCGGACTGTTTGAGAGCCTTGAATTTGCGCAGTCGACGCATCAACTTCGCAGAGATGGCATGAACTGGTTCGCTTCCCAAGATTTTCCAGTCGCGCTGAGCCAGTTTAAGTAGTTGTGCTAACATGGAGACTGTGAATGCCTTGTACAACCCGTCCTCATGCAGTGTACCTGGTGCTTCGCGTACAAAAAGAAGCTGTAGCGATACGCGCAACAAAAGCCACAGCGGAGAGCGTCGCCATGGTGAAAGGCAGTTATTCCAGAGTACCTCTTCACGGGTATGTTTCCAAATGCGCTTGACATCTATTAGCTCACCGAAAGCTGCGATAGTGTTCATATACAAGTTCGTGACTATGCTGGGATTGGTAGTGTCGCGTTCTTCGCTCATGATCTTTCCGTTCTTGGTGATTTTTGGCTGGAAGCTTGGGACCTTCTGAGTCGTCATCTTCGCCAAGGTGCTGGAGATCGACTGAAGTAATCCTACACTGTGGGCCATTTTGGTCACAGGGATGCTTGCCGCATATCCCGGAAAGCTCCGTATGAGCCGTCCGGATTTCATAGCCGCTTCGTTAGTAGGTGAAAGCTCGAAGAATTCGAATTCAATGTTATCCCCAGAGCGACTGACGAGTATTCCAGCGTTCTGACTCCGAATCTCAATGGGAACTGCGCCAGCAGTATCGCCGTTCGTGATTCGGGCAAGAAGACGTTCCAGTTGTAGTTCGCTGGTTAGTCCATGCTTATCACGGCTACCACGGAGGTTTTCGACAGTGGCAATGGCCGCCATGACAGACCCGACGTGTTCGTTCTTCACATAGACTTTCATAGTTTTCAGAGCCTGGACGACGACCTCAAGGAGAGCAGCGTCATTCTGAATGCTTCGATCATCTTGTTGTGGTAGCTTTGGTGGAAGAACCACATGGTGATAGAGATAGGCCGTGGTATCTGCTAAGGACTCCATGATCTAGAGCGCTTGATGAGCGTGTGCTGTTGTAGTTGTGTCAGTATATCAAATATAGTTTTTTGTATTTCTCTCCGTCACCAATGGCGCTTCAGCCTGATCAGTGGAGATACTCACCTGTCTTAGGTTCCTGATACAACAAGTGGTGTCACCACAATGTGATAGAAAGATTGGAAGCCAAAAGCTTTGTAAATCTCAAGGTAAGTGTGCAGGTAGTGCAAAATTCGATTGTGCGTGTCGCGCTTTGTTGCCAGTGAAACTGATAAACGGACTGAGTTCACTTTCACCTTATACCCACGCGATACCCCGATAACCACGCCGCAAGATGGAACGAACGAGAATACCAAGTTGCTCAGCCATGAGTTTCTTGCTCCTTAATTCATGCGCACGCAGTACTGTGGTAAAGCCAGGCCAAACTTTTGCTCATGTGAGAAGGGTGCGCGCGTACAGCAAGGCTGCATGTACAAGGCAACAGCTTCCTCGAACCGGGGAGTCCGATCTAGCTGCCAGACTGGTAGAGACATGTATCCGGGATTGAACCATCTGTGCTTTGTTACTGATCTCTCATTCGTAGACGTTCTGAATGCATGTTATCTCAGGCTGCGACGTCAAGCGGCGCGGAGACGCCGCAGTCTAAGCCACTCTCAACCTCCATCCTCTCCAGCCTTGTCTTGTCCCGAGCTTTTAACGATAGGACAGGAACCTCGCAATGTGAATATCGAACCGCAGGGTACGTTTATTGTTTGCGACGTGGGGGTGAAAGTAGAGAAAGCAGGCGGCCTTCTGAGGCATACTCGTGCCATCATTGCGAGGTGAGGTGAGGATCCGGGTTTTGGTGAAAGGTTCTAGGAAGGGAAGCAGCAGCCCCCCAACCACAACCAAACTATATACCCAAAGCCTCCCCCCAACCACCACCACCACCAAAATCAAAAACCACACCAAACCACCAACACATCGCCATCTAACCTCGCATATCCCACCCATCTCACTAAACCCAATTTACATCTAACCTTTTTTTTCTATTTACTACATACCGTACCAGAAATCAATCATCTCAGAAAAGAAACGCATGCCACAACCCCCCACCCGCCAACCTGCCGAAATCGGGGTATTCAAAAAAAAAACATGACAATGCAGTTAAAGTAAAAGAATCGGGTGAGGGGCTGAGAGAATTAGGTGTGAGAGGAATAGTATTTAGAATCTAGATAACTATACAGTATCTCTTCGCAGACTGGAATTCATATCTGTACTAAGGAAAGCGCCAACTCACATCTTCTCACGTAAACGACGCAAAATGGGGGAAGAGATACGAGAAACCTCGAGTACCCAATCTGCACAAGTCTTCACAATCTGATTATGAGTGGAAATACCATATTTACGCGGTTTTGGAAAGATCTGGATCTACATATATATGGCAACACGCGAATACGCAGAAAAGAAATGATTGCAAACTTGGTTTGATTATTGTATAGTGAACACATGTTCCATGTCTGTGCCCTCTGGAGAGAAAAAAAACGCCACGGATGCGAAATATTCCCCTTTCCATCAAGGGTACTTTATCAACATGACCAAGAGGTTTTGCTGATCAACAATAAAAGCATCCTCGGGGCATTGCAACAGAATCCCATATACTACTACATTTGAAGAAAAAAATAAACTCCATTGTCATAATCCATGTGTTCAACATGCACATTATTCACCGCGACTCGACAGCCATTTCCGGGGCGGGTTTAGGCATGGGCTTAAGCTCGGACCCGGCTCCGCTTTCCGCCCTCTTGCGACCTGTTAGGGAAAAGTGGTGACTCGAGGTAGGACGCTCTTCGGTGCGATCATTGGAGTGGTTGTTGTCGCCAAAGCGGGAGAAGATGCCGCGCTTTTTGGGCTGGGGCTTGGGCTCGTCATTCAACCCCACATCCTCGAAGCCCTCCTCGGGTACCTGATCGTGGCTTTCGCTAGGGCGGCCTTGTTGCATGGATGAGCGGGGTGTGGCGCGCGAGCGACGAGCGTCGAAAGAGCGCCGCGTGTCCATAGATCTGCGCGCGTCGAGTGATTGGCGGGGATACGTCTCGTGGACACTGTCAGTGATTGGCGAGCGTGCGGAGATGTCCTGGCTGGTGTTAGAGAGGGAGTTGCTGCTGCTGCTACTGGCTATAGGCGTACAAATGATCTTCGGTACGAATCAAAACTTTCGCGCGAAATGCTAAAGGGCTCATTCTCAGCAAGAAGGCTCCGGTGGTTCGATGAGGTTGTCGAGACGTTGGACTTGGTGTGCCAGAAGGTAGGCTTCTCGTTGTGTGGTGAGGGCTGTCGCGTAGTGAGCCAATGTCTCTCAATATGGCAGTGCCTGCCGTCGCAATTCACATGCGCCGCATCAATTCCATATGCGCTCAAAGGGCTAGTCTTACCGGCAGGTACACGCCGCTATCGTTGATCTCTACGCAAACTGTAAGCGCCTGGCCGTCACATATGCAGTGCGCGGAACACGCCTCGCGCGCCCGGAAAATGGCATGAGAGTCTCACCACTCAATTTGTATTCTGCTGGATCCTTCAGCTGCAAGGGCGTGGCTCCCGAGACAGTTGCGGTCTTGAAGTCGTTCTCCGGAGCGTTCCGTTGGGCGTCATCAGCCTGATCAGGCGCACCAGCGCGGCGGAAAGGGTTGCGGATAGGCATGGCGGTAGGGCGGTGCAGGCAGAAAAGAGCGGTACAAAGGCAGAGTGGAGTATTGTCGCAGGCTACGAGTTTGGCGGTTGTGAATCCAAGAGGAACTGCTCGATCTAGCGACTAACATCATGACTTCCGTCGCCGAGCCAATCGGGCAGGAACCAAGGCCATTTGGGGTTTGGTGTCGGTGCAGACATGATCCGGAATTCGTGCGAGGGGCGTGGCGCCTAAAGACGTCATGGTACAGGAGTGTCGAGACAGCGACTTGCTTGAGAGGTCAGAGTCTCTCCGTCAGCACTGGAGGCTGTATGTATGTATGGCGAACTCTGAGGGGACGATGAGGGGCAGATGCAGCAAAGAAGGAAGGCCTCCGGGCGGTCCCTGCATAAGACGACATGGGAATCCGTCAGGTACCGAACGACGTGAACCGAGGGCGCGTTAGCTAGCCACCAGAGCGCCCATAAAACTGCTTGTTTGCACCTCGCATGACCCGGCCCCGATTATCGTGACCAGAGCTATTGTTTGGTACTTAGTGGTGGTGGCTGCGGCGGGGAGGGGGAGAGGGGCGCGGAGGAGCAGGCGCCCGTTTCGCAGACCAAGCAGGAAAAGGAAACAGAAACGGAAATGCAAAAAAGTGGCTGCTTCAGGGTAGGATGACGTTATTAGACGCGACGCGTGCCGCCCATTCGAAACGGGCGTGGCGTTCCTTGTTTCTCAGGCAAGTCTCCGGGCCATGTCTGTCTCCATGACCCCGCGACGAAACGTGTGCCTCAGCCATGGTTGCCCCCCGTTCGCAAAATGACACAGCCAGGGACACCAAAATGGGAGCCAGCAATACCAACCTCGGCCAGCTGAGGCAGCACGACTTTATTTTCGGAAGACGAGCAGCAGGGCCCCCCTGAGGCGGTTGTGACCCGCATCTTCCGACCAGCCGTCGATTGCAATTGACCTTCGGCCGCTGCGGTGGTGTCTTTCCTTGCCTTAAGCTTCTGACACACCTTGTCTTAGCCGCATTTTACGTGAGAACGCTAATGGTACGTTAGGCGCAGGTTTATGGAGCAAGAAAAAAAAACTTGGTGCATGAACTATTGACTAGCTGGCAGGGCTTGCACCACCAAGACGGAAAGACTGCAATGGTCAGGAGCCAAGGGATTGAACATGGACGCAGACGCGACGAGCGAAGGGCTTTTGCAGGGCCCCACAGCAAATACGATGAGTGACGGCATTGCATGTCATGGTGGTATGTGCGAAGACTGGAGGTGGACATGCAACAGTGGATTGTTACGTTTGCACGTGGTCACTGCGTGTGGCAGGATGAGATGGGCTGAGCCTATATGTGTGTGTACATATACATGTGTTTACTGCATGTGTGCATCACACCTGGGCGCCACAGCAACCGAGAGAGGCTCCTGGATTAATGGGCCAAGATGTGTAGCTCTGGCTAGCCCACGCCAGCGACGAGGGACGCCTGGCTTTGGTTGGTGATGGCGGCAGCGACTAGAAAGGTACAAGATTTGGGATTTGTCCACGTGTGGTGTAAGAAGGGCGCGGAGCAGAGCAGTACGGGGTGGCCAAGCACGAGTACGAGAGAGTTTTGCCGATCACCAGCAAACAGAATGGTGCCAATATTACGGTGCTTA
Organism: Bipolaris bicolor; assembly: GCA_026262445.1. Lineage (NCBI taxonomy): Eukaryota > Fungi > Ascomycota > Dothideomycetes > Pleosporales > Pleosporaceae > Bipolaris > Bipolaris bicolor. Next base: position 653,892 of record JAODYD010000018.1, read on the forward strand.
CTGCACACACTAACGGGGTGGTGCATCCCACAGCTCTGCCGAGACCGGGTGGACCCTCCAAGACGGCATCACCTTGGCTAGCAGGTGAGATTTTTGGCATCCAAGGCCCTGGTGGTGTGCAATTAACCAGGCAAAGACAGGATTGCTTGCATGCAGACTGGATGCCATGGAATCTCGATGTCTTGTGGCTGATGTGGATGCAGCCTATGGACGGGTTAGGTAGTATTGGAGCAGGAGCAGGAGCAGCAGCGGTCACCAACCCAGGGGAAGTAATGGCGGCCCTCTTCGCTGTGCTATTGCCTTGCTTGAATGAGGCTGTGTGGGTGTAAGACTGAGCAGGTTTGCGTGTAAGTAAACACATATATCTACTATACTTGCATGTATCGATTGTGCATGCAGGTTAATCGATAACCTAGGGGCGCGAGAGCCAAGCGGACGGAACCTGCATGGGCGGCGCGCCGGTACCACGGCTGGAAGAGGACTTCTCATTCGAATAGAGGAGAAGAGCGACAGGAGATGCGGTGTGCGCTGGGTGTGGCGGTTGCACCTTGATGTCGTGCTCCATGGGCGTGCAAGACGCCTCTCCTACGGCTGGCCGCCCTCTCGTTCGTCGTGCACTGCAGACGACAGGCACAGGCACAAGGACCCCCCGCCCTGCCCTGGGTGAGATGGGCGGGCCCGTGCACACTCACCCCGGCCACGGCGCAAAACCCATCATGGTGGTGGAGCTATTGCGGGAATTGCTGCTTGCTCTTGTTATGACAAGTGTCTCTAAACGGCCGTACGGAAGTCCGCGGTTAACAAAGACGAAACACGGGTCGACCGGGGCCTTGCGACATCAACGGGCCGGGCAATTGTCGCTGCCATGGGCGGACGGGCGCAAGGCTTGGATGACGAGGTCCAATGTCATTGTGATGGCGATGGGCAGAAAAACATCACAACATGTGGAGAAGCGCATCCTCCGTGTGCGCAAGATGGATACTATGTGGAAGGACGGATAACGGATAACTCCCCTGCCCAGCAGCAGCCGAGAGCGCCACGTTCCTGGTGGCGTCGGCGGTAGTCTAACTGGATGGTGCCGCTGCCGTCGCCAACGCACTGCGCCAAAAGCGACGTCAATTGGACATGGACGAGTGCAGTTGGGCAAGACGATGAGGCTACTGGGAACGTGCGACTGCAGGTCCCGGCCCAAGGACATGTAAGTGTGAAGTTGCGTAAGTATCTACACTACAGCACTTGGTACTAGCAGCTGCAAGCGCGTCGCCGGGCTGCGATCTATTATTGGCGGCCATCGGGTCTGCTCTAGGCTTGCTCATGTGTCTCGTATGGGCTCCACATGGGTGCCAACCTGCCAGACACAGACGTTGAATGTTCCAACCACACTTGCGTACCGTCGCTTGCTATTTCCAGCCTGTAGTCCTGCCGTCCGCCCGTGGCACGCATGCACGGCCGATGCGCCAGCCCAGCTTTGGCCAGCACCATCGACTCGTCCCCCTCACACACACCCACCCACCAGCACCCTCTGCCCCGATGTTTCCACCGCCGGGCCCGTGTATGTGGGCGGCGATCGACCGTGTGCCTGCCCCCTCCCCTCCCCCCCCGATATAATATTTCCTCTCCCCTCGCCCCATCACCGCCCTAGTGATTCCCGTCTTCCAAGACGTTCCACGCTCGTTTCCACCACACCACCACATCCCCGCCCAACCGCTCACTTGCTCACTCACTCCTCCGCCGCTCGCTCCCCTCTTCACTCTGCTCATACCATAGTCACGGGATCTGCTGGAAAAGGACCCATCCTCGCCATCCACTATACTACTACACACCACTACCCCTCCCGCCCATTGTGTCTTGCTGCCATTGTCACATTGTCACGCGCCTTCCCATTGTTTGGCGGCACCTTCCCTCTTTGTCCAAGGTCGTGTCCTTGTGCTTGCCGCACAAGCCCGTCCAATAACAAGCACTGCTGCTTGCTTCTCCTCCGCCACCTGACCTCCTCCAACCCCCTCATCAATTATTCTTACTGTGGGACGGAGTAGCCGCCTCACCTCTTCACTGCAAACATGGGCTTTGGGGCGTCTGATGATGGCGTCTTCTTCAACAGCTGGGAGTTGTGGCAGAAGATGACTTTTGTGAGTGACACAAACGACTTCTGTCAGTGACACACTAACACGCCGTCCCCAGGTTCTCGCCTGTGGCATCGTCCTCACCATCTTCATTGGCTTCATCAAGCTTGCCTTTGACAAGAGGAAGCTTCGCAAGTACAGCAAAGTCGACAAGGGCAAGAGGGCGCAATCGCCCGAAATGCTCGAGGCGCAGCCTGTGACCCAAGTAAACGAAGACCCCAAGGACGAAATCCCATTCGGCATCCGTGCTATCCAGAGCGGTATCGAGGTCGACGGCGTGTGGATCTCACGATCAAACACGCCCGCTGGTAGCAGCCGCGCTTCTATCATGAGCGAAAAGTTCCCTCGCACCAACTCGCAGCTCGAACTCCCACAACCAGTCGCCCAGGGCTCTAGCCGCAACAGTTCGCGCGCTCCAAGCTCATTTGACCGCGCCGTCTCTGCTGAACCACTGTCCAACACCGAATCACGCGCTTCATCGCCCGCTCGCGGACACCAGCACGACGGACCCCGCTGCAGCAACTGCAATCACCACGTCTCTCAGTTGGCTCACCTGTCTGGTTCCTCTTCTCCATGTAGGTATTCATTAGGGGAATTTATGATCAGTGCTAATCATCCCTCAGCTCGCACCAGCCCTCTCGGACAGGTCGAAGCCTCTTCCAAGTCGAGCAGCCGCAACAGTGATGAATCCGACTACATGGCTATTAACCAGGACGTGCGCGCATACGAGACTGCATACCTCCCACCCAATGGCGCTCACAGGACCGTCGACCCTAAAACCGATCTCGACCTTCTCCGCAGCCACCGTCTCTCCCACGTCGCCGAGACTGGACAGCTCATGCCCCGTGTTCGCAAGCCAGGCCACAGCGGAGAGTGGGCTAGCGTCGCAGAGAACCAGGTTTCAACGCTCAACGGTGTCAACTACTTCACGCCTCGGAAGTCGCCCTCTCCTCCGCTTTCGACTGGTATCCACCCATCTCAAGATGTCGTAGCGTCCTCTTCTGGCCCTAGCCATGATGGTCACGCAGCCAACCAGGCCAGGCAAGCAATTCCTCTCACCGAATCCTACGCGCCTAATGCCCCATTCTACCCCGATACCTACCAGCCGCACGGCCCAAGCCACCAGTACAGCTATGATCAGGTCCCCTACCAGGTTATGACGGACCAGAACCAGGACCGCAATGAGCAAGTTCTTCGCAAAGTCAACTCTGGATTTGAGATTCTGCGACCAGGCACCTTCAAGGAGCCTACTCTTGAGGAGCTTGAGCTCGCCGAGCGGAGAGCATCCAAGAAGCTCCAAAAGAAGCGGAGAGCATCCACTGACTCGCGCAAGTCTGCCTTTACGGAGCAAGTCTGATACATTGGTGTCTCAATAGCTCTACTCTCACGTAATACCCCTGTTGTACGCGTCGCCGCCATGCTGCGACGGTCATCGTACCACGCCCACTACGTGCTGGCACCATGCTGCATCAAAATTTTTACGTTGTTTTAATCATGTACCATTTTGCAAACTTGGAGCTTCTGGACTACATTTGGGCACATGGCATGTATTTTTGAAGACGCCATGGAACATTTCCACTGTGTTTTTTTTTTTCCTTTTTCCTTTTCTCTCCTTTCCCCCGCCGCAACAGGTTGCTTGGCCTTTACGAATTGCGAGCGGCGTTATAGTAATCATTTAGCACGTCCGTCATACACACATTACATGGGCGTTTTTTTATTGGAACTCAAAAAATGGTTGGGGGAAGCGGCGTCAACCTAACGATCATTTGAACTTGCATCGAGTAAACTTGGGCGGGTTAGTTTCTCAATCTGCATGGGGGGTAGACAATAACGAATCCTTTTATTTTACCCAAAAAATGAAAAATATAAATATCTCATGGAAAGTTTCTTTGGTCAGGGGGGGACTCTCAACTATAATTCAATGCATTAAGTCACATTTTTAACCTTGTTGTTGTTGTGCTGTATGGGGGGGCTATTAATCGCAACAACACCCCCCTTGGAACTTCAAATGACCTCATCTCTTCGGGCCATTTCTTTTCCGCGCACAGAGATCACAAAACATAAGTGTTTAAAAGCAAAAAAAACAGGTCAAACCGAGGCCCTTGATTTTTATTTTCCTTCCGTCACGCCATGTGCTTTGGCCCATGGGTACCGCGTATGTGCGTGCACACTACGGGACTCGCGACGCTCACCCTTTTTTTTTTTACCCTTTACGTAAGGTAAATTTGCACGTGGGGTTTGTGTTTGG
>JAODYD010000018.1:658269-701587 GCA_026262445.1 Bipolaris bicolor
ATGAGGAGAAGAGTCATGGAGGAAGTATTGAAGACGAATGCAGAGATGTGAGACGTACGCTCTCCTTTCACTGAGGTTTTGGAAATTGATTAGTTTACGGGACCCCTTGTGAATACATGGCTCGTTGTTCTCGCTGAGAAGTGTTGGAATTGAGTGCATAGCACAGTGTGTTTTTTTTTTTATTTTTTTTTACTCACGATGCGGCGTTTGATATACGTGCAAAGGGCGCGTAGGGTGTGGTTCTTTCTCTTCGTTCTCTCGTATGCGCGCGTGTATGCTTGTGTGTTGGATTACTATCCACACGTGCGCGCGAGCGCTTGTTTACATCCCGCAAAGTTTATCAGTGCGGGATGCGGAAGCGGCCGGAAGGCGAGGGATGGGGAGTAAAGGGCTAAGTGTGCTTTGTAGTGTACCGTTTTGGGGGTGGTAAAGGGAGTATGGGTGAGTAAGGTGAGTAATATCTAGTGTGAGTTGAGTTGAGAGTCGTGTATGTGTGTCTGAGGTAGTGAACGCGTGGCTGGCCGGACCCAAAAAAAAGTAAGGAGGTGCTAGGGTTTTGTTTTCTTTGCTTTTTAGTGTTTCGTGTTTCGTGTTTTTCTGGGGCTGTTGGCTTGGATGAGGAAATGCATGATGATGGCTTTTCTTGTCATGGAAGAATCGGGGGGAGGTTGCTTGGATGGGGGAGATGGGTTCACGTCATGTTTTGTGCTGCGATTGCGCATTTGATTGGGTTTGATTGGTAAAGTGAGAAATTGAGGAGGCTGGGGGAAAAGGAAACTTCGAAATACACTTCACGAATGGAACGTCTTTTCATGAACCGAATCGTAGCGTTGATGTTTTTTGTTTGGGTCTCGATCTCCACTTCCGCGTCTATACCGTAGCCGAATGGAAGAACAAGTGTAAAACGGGAGTTTGTTGCCTTATCGCCTTTTTTTTTCCTTTCCTTCTTTCGTCCCTCGTTCATGAGACATATGCAGTATCATGACCTAAGCATAAACCGAACAAGTATAAACACATGTTCGCTTCTTGTTGTGTTCCCTAAACAATTTACCTTTCTTTCTTCCGCGACGGCTCGTTGCGGTTGCCGAGAGTTGTTTGCCTTTCAGGCGTCCCACACAAAGCAGTAGCTCCGCCCGTTGGTAAATTGACTATATTTACTTTGAAACATAGGTCCACGTATACGAATATCTATTTTACACACTATGGCGTTTTTAAAATTATAAGCTAGTAATTTTGATTTTGCCGGCCGTCGTTTGATAATCTAACTGTATTTTCTCCCGGTATCCCGGTGGCTGTTGTTGCCTTATTTTAGTCTTTTTCGTTGCGCAAATGAAGTAATTAGTCGGAAAGTGAAGTTGTGGAAACACAAAGAGAATGAGAGGATATATGTGTAAATAGCATAGAGTTAGTACTGTCACTCATCCTCCCGGTAAAGCCATATTCAAATTTTATATCATTCAGGTTGATGAGTTGCAAATATCCCTCAACTACGTGCGTACAGTTCATGTTTGATTGATAAATGATCTATGTATTTCCTAATACGAGATTGGTGATTACCGGAAATGAAGGCACGTCCCCGTCTCGAATCACGTGTACGTACCAAGATACTCATAGCGCTATCGGGAGGATTGCACGCCTTATCCGCACCCTGAACCCTTCTCAGCCTTCAAATGTCTCGGAAATTTACATGTGCTCTCTTTGTTTCTCTACAGATTTTGCGGGGCTTGTGAAAAGACAGAGCGCATATACACGCATGCGTGTAGAGCTGCACAAGTGCATCATATCAGCCTCCTCAACATGCCTCTTCAACAATACGTTGTCGCTATGCACGCCTACCGCGCTTTGCTAACCGAAAACTTCGAGTGGTATACTATGACTTGTTTTTTTCTCTTCATCTCTGCTCGGCGGAAGCTCCGAAAACTGACATTGGGAAGCTGCCACTGTGTAACCTTGATTCTGGCATCTAAATGGCGCCATAGCCCCCGACTACGCTAGGAGATTAGGTCCGCATGTAGCGCTCCTACCGCCGTCATTAATGATTGGCTCTGTGTTGCTTTTGAGATCTCGTGCACTAGAGCCACCGGCGTCTCTGACCACTCACGTGCATAACCAACGTGTCTTACGCATTGTACTAATTCAGACTGTTGATTCAGCCATGCTGATCTTCCAGCTTGTTGTCTGATGCGATCGGCGTTTGCTGTTACTGCGCGTCTAGTTGATGGGTTGTCAAAGTTTGCTGGGTCTTGTAAAGCAGAGACCAGTCTGGCGCATATGCATGCGCGTGATAAGAACTCAATGCTGCTAAGGATTTCATTGGTAGAGATAATGCATGTCGTTAGTACGTGCCGTGTGACAGACATGCGAGGCTTGCTTGATGCAACATCCGTCGGCAGGTAGCCTCACGTTGCATTGCTGTCTTAGCGCAACAGAATTAGAATGAAAGAGAAGAAAATGTACAAGCAGAGAGTCGGAAATCTCGGAATCTAACCATAACGCCCCCGCGCCATATACAAACGCCATGGAGGTAGCAATCCTACAAGTTTGCCAAGCCATGACCAAAACACCATAGGGCATGTGGATTTGTATCCCTATCCATCGACTTTGCTGAGTCGGGTGTCAGGTAGTGACCCTGAACCCCGGGTAATTAAAGACTTGTCAGTTAGAAAACTACATTATATTTTCGGGAACAACAGGAGGATAACCCAGGTTGGACACTTGGGGTAAACCACTAGATTGTCTTTAGCCTTTGTCTTTGGACATGCCATGTAGGAAGAAACCCATCCATACCTTGCAGCTGTTTGATTCATGCTCTCCGCACCACCATTAAGATCCCACCAGTTGCTTTGCCAATTTCGTGCAACAAATTCGTTTTCTAGTGCCCTGAACAATCCAAGGGATTGGAAGTCGCCTTCAGCATTCGCAGAATACCCAGGCATGTTGAAGGTTGACATGTCGAAGTCGGGCAACTCGGTAGCTACCAGATTTTGGACTGTGTCGAAGCTTGTTGGCTGGTAATTGAGCACTGGAGTAGTGGTGTACTCCGCGTTGCTTGTCACTGTCGGAACCATCTCTTTGCGCCTCTCTTCCTGCAACATCCGCGATACTCTATTTAGTGCATCGACGGTTTTGACAAACGGTACCAAGTCTCTTCGCTGTGTGGACGCCTCGTTCATAGCTGTTCCAATATTCTCCAGTGTCTGCATGTCACTCTCGCAGTCGTCGGGGTTGTATGTTGCAAGTATTTGTTCGTAAAGGGTGAAAACTACGCAGAAGGGGTATAATGTGATGAAACTGAAAAAGGTCAGCTATTTCAACGAGCACAAATCGTTTGAGCCGCAAAGAAAATGTCAGTATCGATGAACTTACTGATTGGTGATGCTCTTGGACTTTGAATTTACGGTGGGATCAGTATGAAAGTCGAGGATGATACTGGACACTTTCCGAGACGCTCGAACAGCAAATGGACTCGGTTTAACTTCTGTGGCGGAATTTCCCCGTACGGCCGCTTGGACTAGCCTCTGTATTCCAATAATGTATGTGTAAATGTTCACTAGACTTTTGTTAGCGTCCATGGCTAATTCGCAATCAGCCTTGCCACATACTGATATGATCAGCAAGCATACAGCGGATGTCAATAGGAGTGTCCTCCGCATTCATGAGCTGTTCAAGCTTCCACTCAGCAATGAGGCTTTCAAGCTGTGTGCAGCATTCGTCGGCCTTCTTGAAGAGGTCATCTCCCTGGCCATTCGACGCATGTTTGTCGACATAGCCAATCAACTCTTCAGCCAAGAGCGTGTATCGTACCCACACGACGCCGATTGTGACACGAAGAGCCGATGGGTGCATGTTGTCGCCACGAAAGATAAGTGGCGGCCGAATCTTGTTGGGCACCCATCTCAAGACCTTTGGTTTCCCGAAGAACAAGCGAAACGCGATATCAGTGCACAAAGTATGCCAATAAATATATCGATAACTATCTCTTTCGTCTTCATCGGTAAACGTTTTTGCTGGTGAACTGTCGATCTGGTCTATGCCGTTGGACATGAGGTGCTGGCATACCTTGCAATGAAATTTCCAGGCAAGCGGATAGTCGTGCATGGTGATGCACGTCCAAGTGATGAGGGAGGCTGTGAATCCGTCCATATCAGTCTTGTTTGGTGACTCAAGCCACGCTGGTACACTTTCGAGGACTTTCATGTATGCTTTCATTGTCACCTCAGCTCCCGGACCTTCAGTATCCTGCAACCCATAATATAGGGCGTTATAACTTGATCAGAGCACACGAAGTTAACGCCGGGTTCACAAAGGGCACGCATGCTGAGATACTTACTACAGAACACGCATTCCAGGGTCGACGTTGACATAAGGAGAGTTGATGACGTCTGGAAGCGAGCGTAAAACACTGAGGTCGACCATGGAGCCCAGAGAAACATCCGGCACAACCATTGAGTGCGCTACATGGACGAAGGTATCTATGCATGCTCGACATCTCGCAGGCGAGAGATCAAAGTCGACATGGTGGGCTTGGGTACGCACTCTCAGTCTGCCAAGATCTTCAAGAGCATCGTTGAGCGATAACATGGCATTGTTTATGCTTGGCCCTGGGGTGTTGACCGGAGTAGCTTGGTTTTGGAAGCTCCGGCGCGTGTCAGTAGCAAGTCGATAAATCTGTCACCGTCAGCCACGGTGGTGATTGATACGTTGTAGTCAGACTCTATTACCCATGATTCTTGACTATCTGCCACAGTCAAGGGTACTTCGGGAGACGACAAAGGTGGTGTTTTCTGTGGTACTTCGCGCTGCGGTGTTGGGAGAGAGCCAGGGGATGAATCCGGTTCACCCGAGGTACTGACATGCTTCTCCAGCTGTTCGAGCCGCTGACTCAAGTACTCCATAACATTTTTCTGCTGTGCAACGCGAGGTCTTTTGCGGCGCTCGACATATTGGCAATCTTCTCCAGCGGTCACACACTGACGACATACAGGATCCGCTCTGTCGCATTTTATTTTCTTGCGCTTGCAGCGAAGGCACTTTGATAGGGCGTCAGTGGAGGAATGCAACCTGTAGTCGCAGCCTATGTACACGTACGGCAAGTTTCATCGTCATTGCTTACTAGTGGCCGTTGCTGCAGAAATTTTGCCGGGTTTCGGACGTGGGCATCGAACTCTATGCGCGTGTATCTATTCTCCGGGAACCCTGAGTTTTCTTCGGGTTCGGAATGGGCGTTGATGCGAGGGTGATGGGGTGGACAATAGGGTGGCAGCCTAGTTGGGCAATGGTCGCAAGTTCGGACACCGCAATATCCGAATGTCCGGATGACAACTACACGCCAGGGGGCCTAGCCTCTTGGAACCACTGCCATTGCATGTCTGACGCTGGCCATCTGACCCACTTCTTAGTAGAGAGATCTCAAAAGACCGAGATGATGCAGATGCCAATTCCGCCTCAGGCAATGATAGTGGGCCGTTCTTGGCATCATGGACTTTCGGATTTTGTTGCGACAACCAAAGCCAAGGGCAGACCACATGTTACTGCTACCAGGACACAGCTGTACATTCATATACATGTCGCCATCTAGATATCCATGTCAACAGCAAGAGCCCTTGAGACAGCTATAAGAACAATTGCTTCACCTATTTGCTCAGCGCCAACTCGCGTTGTGATTGTTCACCAACATGCCGACCGGACCGGGCTTCATAGAAGCAAAAACCATCAACGAAAACGAAAACGCACTGAATAGCGAGCACCATGCAGCCGATACTCTCGTGGAGACAGAACGTGACCGCGAAGTCCATGAACTCGTCCGCAAATTCACCTCACAATCAGAGCAACTCGGTGCGACGGGATCGCCTTTGTCTGATGATGTTCATCCACGGTTAGATCCCAAGAGTGAACAGTTTCGTGCGAATGTCTGGGCTCAAGCGTTCTACAATTTGCGCTACAGCAGCGAAGAAACGATTCCTCGTGTTGCAGGGGTTGCCTTTCGAAATCTCAATGTGTGGGGCATGGGATCCCCTACAGACTTTCAGTCTACAGTCGGCAACATGATACTCAAGCTGCCTTCGCTGTTTGGAAAAGGCGCCAAGAAGATTGAGATTTTGCGCGACCTTGATGGGTTGCTACTACCTGGAGAACAGCTATGTGTTCTCGGCCCACCAGGGTAGGTTGAAACTTTTATTTTTCATTACAGATCACAGCTAATGCATCCCAGATCCGGATGTTCTACATTACTCAAGACTATCGCGGGTGAGACTCATGGTTTCCAGGTTAGCCCTGAGTCACACCTCAACTATCAGGGCATCCCAGCCAAAGAGATGAACACTTCTTTCCGAGGAGAGGCCATCTATACAGCAGAGGTTGACGCCCACTTTCCTCAGCTCAGTGTCGGCGATACACTCTATTTCGCTGCTCTTGCCCGTGCCCCACGTCAGATTCCTGGTGGCGTCACTAGGGAACGCTACGCTGAGCACCTCCGCGATGTAAGTCCTTTTACTAAAGAAATAGACAACCCCCTACTAACGCTTTCAAGGTTGTGATGGCTATGTATGGAATCTCGCATACAGCCAACACCCGCGTTGGTAACGACTTTGTACGAGGTGTGAGTGGTGGCGAACGCAAGAGAGTAACGATCGCCGAGGCTTCTCTCAGTTTTGCACCTCTGCAACTGTGGGATAACTCTACACGTGGATTAGATTCTGCGAACGCAGTCGAGTTCTGTAAGACGCTCAGAACACAATGCGACGTCTTTGACACATCTACTTGTGTTGCCATCTATCAGGCTCCACAAGCTGCGTATGAGGTATGCATTCCCACTTGACTATCGCTAGAACATGATTGACTGTTTATAGCTCTTCGACAAAGTGACAGTTCTCTATGAGGGCCGCCAGATCTACTTTGGCCCAGCAGGCGAAGCGCGTGCCTATTTTGAGCGCCTTGGCTTCGAATGTCCTGCGTCACAGACTACCCCGGATTTTCTGACTTCGATGACATCTCCTTCTGAGCGCCGTATCAGAAAAGGCTTCGAAAACAGGACGCCCCGCACGTCGGATGATTTTGCGCAATGCTGGAAGACGAGTCCCGAAAGACAGCAGCTGTTGAGGGCGATCGAAGACTTTGACAAAAGCTACCCACTCCAAGGCGAACAGCGTAATCTCTTCGCGTTATCGAGGACAAAGGAGAAATCTAGCAAGCAGCGCCAGAATTCACCATATACACTTTCCTACTGGAGTCAGGTTCGTCTCTGTATGTGGAGAGATGTGCAGAGACTCAGGAACGACCCGAGTGTCTCGTTGACAATGCTCGCTGTAAACTTTACTGAAGCAATTATCGTCGCCAGTATCTTTTTCAACTTGCCCGAAACTACCGCATCTTTTTTCAAGCGAGGAGGAGTCATATTCATGGTCGTAAGTCCACCTCTCTTTTGATGGATGGAGGAAGATGTTTACTCACTTTTCTAGATCATACTCAACGCTTTCGGTAGCATGTTGGAGATTATGAATCTCTATGCCAAACGAACGATTGTTGAGAAGGTAAGCTCTGTCATTCTACTTATCCATAAGCACTGGGAGCTGACAATTTTCTCAGCACAACCGCTATGCGCTATATCATCCAAGCGCAGAAGCACTAGCTTCAATGATCGTGGACATGCCGTACAAGATCTTAAACTGCATTTTCGTCAACACCACACTCTACTTTATGGCCAACCTCCGTCGAGATGCCGGATCGTTCTTCTTCTTCCTTCTCGTCGGGTTCACTACTGGTCTGTCCATGAGCATGTTCTTCCGACTGCTTGCTTCGATGACCAAGACTCTCGCACAGGCCTTCGCACCGAGTTCCCTCATCCTTTTGATGCTGGTCCTCTACACCGGCTTCCCCCTACCCGTCCCTTATATGAAGTCATGGATAGGTTGGGTGCGACACATCAACCCCGTATCGTATGGATTTTCGAGCGTGATGAGCAATGAGTTCAACGGTCGATCGTTTGCCTGTTCGTCATTCATTCCATCCGGTCCATCCTACGAAAACGCTACACTGGAGCAGCGAGCATGCGCCGTCCAAGGTTCACGACCTGGTGAGGGATTTGTCAGTGGTACCGCATACGTCGAGACTGCATTCCAATACAAATTCAGCGAGCGGTGGCGAAACTATGGCATACTTGTGGTCATGACTTTCGCACTATTCGTCACCCATCTGGTTATGAGCGAACTGGTTGCTTCTGAGCGCTCCAGGGGCGAGGTTCTGGTATTCCGTCGATCTAAGATGAAGAAGATGGCCAAGCGTCAGAACTCGGACGAAGAGGCGGGCGGTGCAACTGCCCATGAAGGCGAGAAGATTAGCCGCAGCAACAGCTCTAATCGTGGAGTCCAGGAGCAGGTCTCAATCTTTCACTGGGAAAAGGTTACCTATGAAGTGCAGATCAAGGGCGAAACGCGCAAGATTCTTGATGATGTCGACGGATACATCAAGCCCGGCACTCTCACAGCTCTCATGGTATGTATATCTTTATAGGAGGTCAGAATCTAGCTAACAACTACTTAGGGCGTATCTGGTGCAGGCAAAACTACACTACTTGATGTGCTGGCCAGCCGAACCACAATGGGTGTCATCGGTGGTGATATCTTCGTAGACGGCCGACAACGAGACGAGTCCTTCCAACGACAAACTGGCTACTGCATGCAACAAGATATTCACCTGGATACATCAACTGTACGAGAAGCTCTAGAGTTTTCTGCTCTGCTGAGACAGCCGCCGGAATATGGTCGTGAAGAGAGATTGGCATATGTCGATCACGTCATCCAGCTCTTGGATATGGAACAGTATGCAGATGCCGTTGTTGGTGTTCCAGGATCAGGCCTCAATGTAGAGCGTAAGTACAACAGCTCTTTGTGTTTTCATTACCAAGATATTTATACTGACTGCATCAGAACGCAAACGTCTTACTATTGGTGTTGAGCTCGCTGCCCGTCCGAAATTGCTCCTCTTCCTTGACGAGCCGACATCTGGTCTTGACTCACAGACGTCTTGGTCTATCTGTGATCTCATGGAGAAGCTGACTAGAGATGGCCAAGCAATTCTGTGCACTGTACACCAGCCATCATCCCTCCTCTTCCAGCGATTCGACCGTCTCCTCCTGCTTGCCAAAGGTGGACGTACAGTGTACTTTGGCGACATTGGACGCGACTCCAATGTACTCCTCGACTACTTCCAACGCAACGGCGCACCGGCATGTCCTCCTGGCGTGAACCCAGCCGAGTACATGCTCGAAGCAATTGGTGCGGCACCCGGAGCCAAAACCGAGATCGACTGGCCTTCTGTCTGGAAAAGCAGCTCAGAGTTCGAGCAAGTCCAAATGGAGCTGGAAAAGTTACGCCAACTAGTCAACCAACCCTCCGCCATCATGGACGCCGCAAAAGGTAGTCACCAAGCCTTCGCCGCATCCTTCATGGACCAATTCCACGCTGTCGCTCTCCGCTGTGCCCAACAATACTGGCGCACCCCCTCCTACATGTACTCCAAAGCCATACTCACCATCGGCTGCTCCCTCATGATCGGCTTTTCCTTCATCGACGGCACAAACACAATGCAAGGCCTACAAAACCAAATGTTCGGCGTCTTCATCTTCCTCTTCGTCATCATCCAGCTCATCTACCAAATCCTGCCCATGTGGATCTTGCAACGCACCTTGTACGAAGCCCGCGAGCGCCAGTCCAAAACGTACGCCTGGCAGGCTTTTGTATTGTCCAACATCGCCATCGAAATGTTCTGGAACGCCATCATGGCCATTGCATGCTTCTTCGCCTGGTACTATCCCGCGGGCTTGTATCGCAACGCGCAACCCACGGATTCCGTCAACATCCGCAGTTTCCAAACACTCCTCATCATCGTCGCCGTCTTCCTCTTCGCAAGCACCCTCGCCCACCTACTCATCGCCGGCTCCCCCAGCGAAGAGATCGCAGGAGCCTTGGCGACACTGCTGACAATTATGATGTACGCTTTCTGCGGCATTCTGGCCAGCAAGGACGATCTGCCCGGATTCTGGATGTTCATGTATCGTGTCAATCCGTTTACGTATCTTGTGTCGAGCTTTTTGGCAACGACGCTCGGACAGGCGCCTGCGCAATGTGCCGAGAATGAGTTTCAGAATTTCTTTGCGCCCCAGGGACAGACGTGCGGGGAGTACATGGCCAAGTATATCAGTATGGCTGGGGGCTACCTGAGAGATTCGAATGCTACGGAATGTGGGTACTGTCAGTTGGATAGTACGAACCAGTTCTTGAGTAGGGTGCACGTGAATTGGAATACGAGGTGGAGGGACTTTGGGCTCTTGTGGGTGTATGTTGTATTCAACATTGGGGCGGCGGTGTTTTTGTACTGGGCTTTCCGTGTGCCCAAGGGAAAGAAGAAGCAGTAGGGTTTTTTCTTTCCTTTCAGTTCCGAAAAGTATAAAACTTAGAGCTTAGACCATAGTCTAGCGTCGCTGTAATGTGTAATTCATCGAATATTGAGAGAGACAGAAAATAATCTTGTGGTATCTACTTTGACATTCAGTCAATATGCAAAAAAAGCTTTTTTACAAGAAATGAATCGAAGACGCATGACTGGGCGGACGACGCATATTCCAGCAATCATCTCAACCACACATCAGCCATCTAGCATGCAGCAATCGACCCAGAGAACTTGCAAGCGCTCGACGGGCCCTTTGACACAGAATCCGGCTCATTACCGGGCGTAGTTCCCTTGAACTCCTCGCAAATCTCCTTGACACCCGTGGCACAAGTCTCCGCGTCAATGGTAGCTGAGTCACCAAAGTTGGAGTTGATGCCCGCGAGCAGCTTGCCGTTTGTGGCTTTGACGCCCTTGATAATGACGTGGCGCTCAGCGCTCTCCTTGCAGTTGCCGCAGGCGCGGTAGAGTTTGCCGAAGTTGTCGACGGTGAAGTTTTCGATTGTGACGGTGCCTTTGCCGTTGTGCTGGATGACTTTGTCTTGTGCGGCTGTGGCGCCGCCTCCGATGACTGTGAGATGCGTTAGCTATATGCTTCGCTTGTTCCTTGTTTGCTTGAATGAAGCGACTAGGGGGAGGGGGGGGGGGGTTGAACATACCAGTAGCATCGCCATCGCCCTTGAGTGTCAAAGCATCTTCACATACAGATACCCACCACACATTCTCAATCGTGCAGGAACCCTCACAGTGGACACCCTCGATCTGGTCCTTGCCGATAATGGCGTTCTTGAGTGTGGCACCGTCCTTGAGCAGGAACACGGCGTCAGAGTTGCCGCCCTCGGCTTGGCCGGTGCAAGAGACGCCACGGCCGTATGTCTTGAGGCCTCCGTCAAAGACACCGGTGATTTCCTTGGGCTCGGAGAAAGTCTCAGTGCCGTTGCCTTGGGGCACAGGTAGCGAGCCTCGCTTCATCATTGTGTAAAAGTTTCGGGGGTAGATGCGAGCTGGGCCGGCTGAGGCGGCGAGGGCGAAACCCAGGATGGAGGTAGCGATGGAGGCCTTCATTTTGATAGTAGTCTTGAGTGTAGAGAAAAAATGTTTGAAAGGAGTGCGATTGGGTTCGACTAGCGAATGAGGTGCGTCAAGCACAGAAACAGAAAACAGGGACTGAAGGAGTGTTTGGGTTGTGAAGGACTGGTTGCTGGCTCAATCAAGAGAGTTGACTTTTCTAGAAGGACGTCTACGCTGTCCTTCTTATACTGGCGTACCCACCGCTTCATCTCCCCAACGTGTTCTCGAATACCCGCAGCATGTCTTGTTCATGGGGAAAATGTTTTGCGTAACTGGGATCTGCGTATAAAGTGGGTTCGTAATCACCCCACTGCTCAGCGTCGGCCTTGAAACCATGTTTTGGCTATCAAGATGGTAAAAGTGAAGGTCGATCACCATGCTGCAGGACTATTCATGGTCGTCTTGGCGAAAAATGCTCATTTGTTTGAAACATAATGCGCGGAGGTAGTTAGCCCGACTGCGGGTGGCGTTTATCACCCTGATCACGCCCGTTTCGGAGGGGTTGCGCCAAGACGGTGATGTGTTTTGGCATTGATGCTTGGACTTGGTCAATCGTAGGACAGCCTCCTAGTGTGTGCATTCCACTGTGTAGTGTATGTGTTGCATGTATTCCTATCGACGTCTCATAACTCATCGTAGATGCGAAAATAATAGTGTGATTCTTCTTTGATTCTGCGGCATTGATGGCCAGTGCAACACAATATTCTCAAACACGCCACTTCGGGCTGCATCTTAGGTGCTGACTGAGAAGCTACCGCGCGGTTGGAAGGTGGAAGAATGGCGTTCGCGATCGAATCCTTGACAAAAGCAGGGGAAGGTGGTTGGGATTGCGATCAGCGTCGTGATAACGGACAGGCAAGTTTGACGATGATCAATGAGCGAAAAGAATACTTCGGCCACATTGAAGCAAATTCCTTCATAGGGTAAAATGCAGTTTTTCCCTAATGTTCAAGTCAACGAGTTAGAGCACTGCGATGACAATACTACGCGTGATCAAATGGCCGTTTCAACCAAGTCTCGAAATAAGCGTCAATGCTACTATACGTGAGGCTCAAGCAAGAGTGTGGTGGAGTAGAGGTGTGGAGTATATTGTCGTCAGCTGGGACTGTGCACTTCTTGGCTTGGGCCACCCGTGAATGACGTGCTGCACCGAAAAGCTTGGTTGCGTGTCCGTGATAGTAAAGCTAAATTTCTCCTATCTTAGCTATAACTCGACTCTACCCTTCCCCTATCAGCCCAATCTGAAATTGCGACGCGTGTACGAGAGCCCGGACGTCGGGACTAGAGAAAAGGGTCTCTTTTGCAACGTCATTTACGTAAGTTGGTTCGAGTGAAAACAGGACCATGCTACGGTCGCAGCAATGTGAATTAGCGCGCATGAATCTGCGATTCTGGGAAGTGATTCTTGGGACTGATAAAGGTCCAAGGCATTGAGCGGCAAGTGAAACACATCGACCCAACCTGAAGATTCCCCGCCCGGAGTTTACCCGATTGTGGGTTGAGGATCTATCCGCTACCTAAGGCTGCGGGATCACTAGGATCTGAGGGAACCCGATATCCGAGCGGTGATTTCCTTGCAGAGAACATCTATAAAATACAATATCTCTATCTAGAAAACTGGACATCTTGACTCAGCTTAGATGGCTGACACATAGGATATTCTGTAGCTTGAGTGTGGCTTGAGCGGCAACTGGCGTGGCGCTGGCTGTGGCTTTGCCTCGACCATAACATCATTACTGCTGTAGCTAAGCCGAGGTTCATTAGGTAACAAAATGGGAGAGAGAAAGGCACCAACAATGCCTCGACATCATCTTGACATACATTGTACAAGAAACAATCACATAATCCGAACCTTGTCTAGAGAAAGAGACTGTACCTATATTCTTGCGTGCTGCCTGAACATAGAGAAACAAGCAAGACAAGATAAGCTCTATGTGTATGATAAAAGGGGATACAGTTGCTGGAGACTACATGGAAGCATCTCCTTCCACACATACTCCCAGATCTGTGGTATCTTCCATGCCGCACCCCACAACCTCTCTCTTGATGTTCAATCACACCACAACGCCCTACTCCAAATTTCCATTATGGAAGATCAGGCAACTGACTGCGGGAATCAGGATATGCCCCTATCTCGATCTAAAATGACCAATAAACATAGGAATAAACACCACTCGTAATGCCAGTCATAACGCCGTAGATACACAAAATACAGAGGCTATGAGCTAATGCTTATGCCTGTTCGTTAATATGATTATTTGTCGTAGTCGTCACTGGGGTGCGAGCCTTGACGGTGGAAATATGATCCATGTCGTCAGTAAGAGTGACGTCAACTGACTGACCCTCGGGTATCATTTTGTGGTTGAGTTGCCAGCCCGCACGGCGAGCAAGCTCGGCCACTACGACATCGCAATCGCCAAGGAGGTTGATGTCGAAGTTGATGTGGTGAATGGGATCTCGTGAGATGTAAATCTGCGGAATGTTGCGGGGCAGGAAGTTTGGTATCTCAGACACGGGAGCGACCTTCATGCTCGTGCCCATTACAATGACCAAATCTACCTTGTCCTTGTCCACATCCTTTAGCCGATCGAAGAAGTCATTGGGAAGGGCTTCGCCGAAGAAGGTAATATCCGGTTTCATGATGCCCGGCTGGGGAATGTCAAAGGCGCCATCCGATTCGGAGTCTTCGTCGCTCGATCGCTTCTTCCTGCTGCCGTTGGCGTTGGATTGACGTTTGCGCTTCTTGTTGGGTTGGGCTGCGATTTCGTCCTTGCAGCGCTGACACTCAGCAGGCCGCTGTGCGCGCACATCGTCGAAGATGACCTCACCCGGTACCTTGAACTTGCATTTCCGGCATGTCGCAGTGGCCCAGGAACCGTGGCACTGGATAAGCTTATCCTTGCGTATTCCCGCATGTGCTTCGACATTATCAATGTTTTGAGTGTAGTTGGTGAGCAGCTTTTCCTTATCCTGGAGTAGGCGTATGAACTCGTGCGTAGGCGTCCACTTTTCAAGGTCGGGGATAATGTCGCCGGCAAGCGCATAGAAGGTGCGCGGGTTCTCGTCAAAGTTGTGAATGTCAAAGACCTCCTCGGGCTCGTCGTAGCCCATCTGCAACAGCCGCGAGTAGAAACCTGTGTTCTTGGAACGAAAGTCGGGGATACCGAGGCTCGTCGAGATGCCTGCGCCAGTGATGACCATGATGTTCTTGCGCTCCAGCAGCAGTTTCGCAGCGTCGTCAATGGTCTTGTACTGCTCAAGGCGGGGGCGCTTGTTGAGCTCGCGGTTGATGGCCAGGCCAAGCAACTGGTAGAAGTTCTCGTCAGGCGCTTCTTCGAGGAACTTGGGTATCCTGACGCCAAACGCGGTACACAGCTTGCGCGCCGTCATCTTCTCGCTGGTGATGTTTTCCATGACGAACTGGCTGGCGCCAACCTCGTGCAGTCGCTGGCGCAGTCGGCGCGCCTCGTCAGCAGTGCACACATCTTTGCCTGTACAACTGTCAATGGCTGTGGCCAACGCCACACAAGGGTCAAACTCACCGTCGTTGGAGTACTCGAAGGCTTCAACTTCATCCAGAATCTCCTCATACAGCGAAGCCGAATCCCACACGCCACCATCCTCGTCGTCGTTGTCAGGCGCAGGCGCGTCCTCTTCTTTGGGTTTGGTCGCGCCCCCCGCTGTGTGTTCCGCCTTGCCAGCTGGGGCAGGGGGCGGGGCGGAGTCGTGAACAGCGACGGGTCCCTCTGAGGCGTGGGCAGCCATGATGTCGTTTTCCCGTGCGCGCTCACTATCAACCAAAGTAACTCGGCGAGAGTGGAGGAGAAAAGGTGGTCAGATGGGTGAGTTGGGGAGCCTTGGCGCTAGGCCGATTTAGGCGATACGGAGATGGCCGCATTTTGATTGTTGTTTGCACGCCATTCTTCCTCCGATGCACCGCCGCGGAGAGTCGTCGCCGTCTCCTTCGCCAATCTCATGCCACCGCAGCATGCAGCGTCTTGCAAGATATTTCTTCGTGCGAGCTGTATCTATGCACGCAGCCGTCCGAGACTGGAAAAATATAGACAAATCACAGCCCAGGATATGCAGCTTTCGCCGTCTTGACATGCTCGTTGGTGGCATGCAGCTACGGAACTACATGTCACTTCTTCGTGTATCGTCAAGTATAAGGCATTCAGCTTTTCGAACAACAATCGCGAAGTCTCCTACTCTTCATCCTGCTTTTATCGCTCATCATGACTTTGTTTGCTGCTTCTGCGACTGAGCTGGTCCGGCGTCCACCTGCACTTGACCACAGGTTGCACAACACTGCCGTGGCAGTCTACCAGCAGCCTTTGTTACGCATAGCCTCGCCTGATTCGCGTCATTTCGGGGCACCAAAAATATGCTCTATGGGTCAGTTGAGCGAAACAAACTGTGTGCGTTGCCCCGAGAGGCTAGCCACGCTTCCAGTCGAGATAGTCAACCGCATACTATCGAACCTCATCCATCCCCATTGTCGTCTACCAGGCCTTACTGAAGCTCAGAGCCAACACGAATTCACCGAGAAGCAAAAACGCAGCATCAAGGATAAAGAGGATCTCACTCAGCCTGCAGATACTGATCGATGGGCTGTCGATATATTCTCCTTGTGCCTGATCTCGCACCCTTTCAATGCCCTGGCTCTAACATCCCGGGCATGTCATAGGCTAGTCGAAAGCTACTGTGCACATTTGGTCCGCCGATGCAACAGTACCATGTTCAACCTTCCCTTCGCCCATCTTGATAAGTATGGTTCCAATTGTGTCTATCCGGACCTCAGTGGCATCGTGTACCGGCGACTATGGCTGCAACATGCTCCGCGCAAGTGTATCTATTGTCAGGCAACGCTGGATTGCTACCCCTTTCCAACAGTCAATCGCATTCTCACTGCCTGCGGAGACTGCTTTTACCGTCAAACCATGGTATGCGTTCCTTCAAGTTGATCCTGTAAGAGTCACATGACTAAGTAACAGGCGCAGACGACCGACGAAGTGGTGAGGCAGTACCATCTCTCACGTTCTGCCCTCGCCTCAAATCGAATTAGAGGTAACAGATCACCGTGGGTCTTGCGCGTCGATGTAGAAGCTCTGGCTTTGCAACTTTACCGCACACGAGGATTTCATGACGCTCACCCAGAGCAGTTCGACAGGCCATGTTCGATATGTGCCATCACCAGGTTTACGCACCAACATGAAGTCGATGAGCCACAACCGAGCAAGAGGATTGCAGCCCGCCAGGCTGGAAGGAGGGCAAGGATGCGCTCAACGCGGTCGTGACCCTGGGCAGTGCAGAACGTTGGCGATCCTATTCTCTTTTTTACTTTCTTTTAGCATAAGAAGAATATCTGTTCTTTGATCAGTCATTGAATGGAAAAAGAATTTCCGCAACGTAGATGCATTCACAAATGTTCTCCGCTGTGAACTAGGATTACTAGTAAGATTTGATTATCCCCTCTTACTTTTCCCTGATGCAACCTTAGTGCTGGAGGTGGAGGACGTGAAAATTATATTGCTGCAATCCTGGATATCAATTGACTTGCAATCACCTACTTCATCTAGTGATGTCAAGAGTATGTGAGAAGAATATACTACTTAAGTTTGATGATTCTGAAGAGGCACAAAGTGGGGTGAAGTTGACTGTGGGGTACTCACATGCTAGCGCGCCGCGCTAAGCACAGCGCGTTTTCTTCGCAATAGACGCGACTGCCCCACATTCACGCACTATCAAGACACCAAACGCCGTCATTCGCACTCCATACCCAAGACAAGCCTTGGTGTAGGCTACAAAATGCTTGATATCCACCGTCCTGATCCCGCACAGGACACCAAGGTTTACTTTTCACACAGCATTCTACCGTCCTATGTTGATCCGCAAAATGTCTCCACCAAAAAGAAGCCATTCTCTGCATTGAACAAGCAAAAATACAGCCACACTCTCGACTTGATATTGCCGAAGGAGATCTATGAGATTTTAAGAGATGGATTGCTGAGGAGCGATGGCCCAGCAAGAGCACAATATGCGCGAGTACATATGAAGCTCGGAGAAATCTTGGAAAAAGAATTCCTGGACGGGTACATCAAGCAAGGAAACATTGCGATGTTAAGTGAAGGCCGGCCGCTTGTCGATGATCGTTTTGAGCTACACGAGGGTATCCTCCGCATGGAGCTTACACGCCCAACGTATGAACGATGTGGTTTGCATGGCACACCGATTGAAGACGGCGGAAAGAAACATCAAAAGCAACGGTGGATCGTCGAGTATGACTTGCGCGCCAATTCGGCTAAGCATGGTAAAAGTGGCTTCTCAAGACTAGAATGGGCATGCAAGAACGTTCTTGATCGTTCGCTTACATGGCTGTTTTACAATTTCAATCCTTCGTCTGCAGAGTCGCTGACTGAAGGAAAAGAAGTCATTTCCAAACACTCACCCTGGTTACACGACATTGTACCCGAGCAGTCAAGTTTTCGGGAGGTGCTTGTGCCGCACATTTCCCTTAGCGACCTTGCAGACTTGTACGCGGAGGAAGATGCGCTGGGCTTGTTGGAATATCTCCACATGCTCAGTCTCGATTCGCCGCGCATCCAAAAAGGGGACGACATAAATCATCATCTATCGCGATACGAGGTGCCAGATTTTGGCAAAGGCATTGGATCATGTCATATGGTTGTCATGCGCTGGAAGGGGTTTATACCTCCGGCGTTCATTCGCAGTCTCTTCCTTGCAATCCGCAAAGATGCTTTTAAGAATAAAAAGAGGGGAAATGGTGCGCATGGAGACGTCAGTATGGAAGGGAGCAGTGTCATCGAGGCAAGTGAAGGACAGTGGTTTGCTATGAGCGCAAGTGGTTTTGGGGGTACAAATTCCTGGACAATCATGCAATTTGCTGATCGGCAGACACTGACATGGGAAGTGGAGGCCTAGAACCGGTATTGAAGATAAGCATATGCTTACTCATAACTCTGTCGAGCGCAACTCTCACGACTAATTCTTTTTCATCATCTTAGCAGAAAAAAGCTCATCGCTTCTCTGCGACCCAAAAGACTTCGATGCACCAGCTTTCGGTTCGGGATACGAATTAGTCACAATGACACTGCCGTCTCATACGATCGCATCGTATGTTCATGCTGATCCACTTCTATTGCCAAGTCGTAAATTCACTACTTGCTACAACGCCTCTTCCCAAGACAACCGCATGCATCATGTATTTGCTCTACTGAAAATAGCTACCCACTCACCAAACTTCCAGCTGAGATCTCTAGATAGTGGCGTCCGACACCTCACTCCCCTCCAATCCACCCTCCGACTCAACAAAAACGGTCACCGACTCAGCATCAAGCGCACCAAGCGCAATCATACCTCAACTACACCGTATCTCAACTGCCGTCCTCCCAAATCAGCACCTACAAAGCCACATTCCCAAATAGTCAACTTCCTTTTCCTTTACAAAGTTCCATTTCCCAATCACCTGACCACACACAGCCCAAGAGACCCACATCCGCCCTCCCCACATTATCCCCACCCAGCCCTGTCGCCCAGATCCCAAACCAGAAAAATCAAACGAAGACATGCCCGTTTTACACAGTTACATACCCTGCGAGCTGAGTTTACCTACGCTGGACCCTGTTTCTCAAGGATCTGCAAAAATTTCTATGTATAGTTTTTTTTAACTTTTCCTACGTACTGAGTTTTTTGTGAACTCCACACTCACCGGTGCATTTCTGCTTCCCAACGTCATGGTAAGTGTAAGGGTAGGGAAGGATAGACGTTGTGGGATGGGGGCAAGGAAGACATCGGAGGATGTGGAGATCGGGGCTGGAAGGGCGAAGGGCGCCTGAAGGGGTTTAGGTAATGGGGATCCACATTACGGGGATTGGATGTACTCGGGGTCAGTGGGAGGATGGATGGCAGTGCATGTGTAGGAATGTAGCAATAGTATCGTGTGTGCGTTTGAGGGGGGGAAGGGAGCAGAGCGAGAATGGCAAGGTTGAGTTATGAAGATTGGGGTTTCGTATATTCCGCATAGCGACGAGATACGATAGCCATGGTGTTTGAGGTAGGGGCTTGGCAGTTCGTATCAGTTAGTGTCACGATCAAAGTCCCGAAGCTTTGCCAGTGATGGTTGACTAGTTGGTTTCTCACGCGCGCTCGCCCGGTGCTATCGATCCGTATCTTGCTAGTTTGAGGGCTTGCGAGGGGGGCGTGCGGCATGCCGAAAGTCTAAGAGCTTATTGAGACGGAAAGTTTAACGCCACTGACTTTTTCGTCATGAACGCCCGTTCCGGTGGCGAGAAGCGGGTACTGCAGAGATTAAGTTTTGGGAAAGTAAGAGTGGTGAGAACATGTCCCGTGTTGCGTGTGTGTCAGTTGCGTATCTCGGTGTCCGACTCGTAATGGGGAATTTGGGGAAAATGACTAGAAACAGGGCGACGATGATGTCCATGCGGGCAGAATAAGCGACGGAGGATTTTTTTTGGTTTCTGGGCGGTGCTAAGTCCTACTAGTTTGCTGAGAATACTACGTAGTATTCAAGTCTACGTACCATGCGCTTTTCCCAATACTACTCTACATTGCCCACCCCCCCCAAGAAAACGCCTGCATCCGAATGGGAGTTGGCAGAATCCACATGTCAGCACACTGTTGGATCGCGCGTATGCAGGGAATCCAATCCCACGCTCGCTCTTCCCCGGTAGCGAGCAAGCTACCGAAAGCGAACAACAAAACAACCCGGCGAAAGGGTGTGGGCACTCGACTAAGCCCTATCCTATCGCAAGCTTTACTGGTTATCCTTGCTTTGCATACTTCTATACCATGTCTGATAAGGCGCCCGTAAGACTCTACTCCAGCCACATCAGACAGACAGCGAAGGGAGAGAAAAACAAGCTCTACGAGTTTCATTGGGAGGCTGCTATGCGCCAGCTGTGCAAGACATCGTGATGGGAAAATAGAAGAAGAGAGTGAGAGGGGCGGAGAGTATTGGCTGGGCATGGACGTCATACGGCCATTTTTGGTAAGCCAAGAAGTGTAGAACGAAAAGGGCATACAATACGATACGATGCGATACGGTGCCAGAGGCAGCAGCTTCGCTGGCAAGTTTGCTGACGGAGGCGCTGGTATGTGCAGCGAGGGACACCGATACAAAGCGACAGAGACAGAGGGACCTCACGCCACACGTAATGCCTATGTAGGAACGCCGGTTTTTTGCCTTTTTCTCTTTCGGATGCGAACGCGCTTGCGAGTAGGTCATGCAGCGCCGGTGTGAACGCAGGAACGCGGTGGTAGGCAAAAGTTATTTTGGACTTGCGCTTGTTGTTGGGCGTAACCAATTCTTTTGCAAGTCAGACTAGAGCGACGATCTCTTTCATACTACCCATCCACTATGCGCTAATTCGCTCTTCTTCATGTGATATCCACACCCGAGTGTTCTTTTTTCTTTGCTTGAGATTTGTCAAGTGCTACTACGACCGGAAGAGGTACCCATGACGCGCACACATGTCTAGTATGGAGATTCGACGAAAATAGGGCATTTCGCTAGCATGGGGCCAAGCAGTGAGGAAACGGAAGGATGTGCGGTTTTTTTTTTCGGACGTCGGTGAGGAGATCCAGAGATCCATGCCGGCGATCTGGAACTTTACTTCGACTCGAGCATCTAGTCTTTGCCTATCTTTTGTTTTACTCTTGCCCTTGCTTTCAACCCCCCCCCCCCCCTTTTTTTTTCTTTGGGGGAATTGCATCGAAGATTGGTTTTTTCTCTGGGGTTGTAAGCCATTTTGCACATGCTGATTTCTCATTTTGTGTAGCGAGACAGGACAGCGAATGAGGCGCTGCGACGTTTTTTTGTTTTGCAAACGCCATGCGTACCCGATACGATGATGGGGCGCGCGAGCGTCAGCACGACCCACGCGCTCTCGTGTTGCCAGCCTGTCTCTTTGCTCGACGATGAGGGGGGGCGCCAGGGTGCACCTAGTACGCTGGCTGTGATTCTCGTGTTATTCCGTTGTTCTTCACTTTTGTTGGACAGAAGCGAGATGTTAGGCGGCCATGTCGTGTCAAGTGTTGGGTCTGTTAAGACAGGGAAAAACGACATAAGCCGTGTACCCGTGAGCCAGGACTCTGGTCGCGTGCGTGGGGCTGAGGAGTGGGTGGGATGGAATGTACAGCATTGGCAGCAGGAAGTGATACCTCGGCCCTGGACCCAGGGCGTCAGCATGGATGGGGCATTGCTTTGGGGGCAAGGCTGACCGGTACAAGGCATCCGTATCTTTTTTTTGTTGGTCCCCGAGGCGGTAGAACATTCCGTCTGAGCCGGCATAGGATTCGCTGAGGATTCGCTTACGAGACCGTTTTGGCGTCTTCAGCTTGACGTAGCTGAGAGATACTAATGCAGGGCATTTGCGAGGCGAGGTTGCCTACCGGGGATAGTACAGCCTCACAGCATGTATACAGTGGCTTTGCTTACTTTTTGGGGACAATGCAGAACAAGCGCGCAGGAAAACAAGGGCGTTTAGCACAGGCACATGTTTGAAGTGGATGAGGATAGAGATTATCATTGGATTGGTATTCCGGGTCATTATGTACAGTATATCGTAATGCATGTAAGCAACGAACGCTCAGTAAACAACAGTAAAAACAGGAAAAGAGTCGGTCAATAGTCTAGCCAGTCTAGTTCCACCAGTAGTGTCCACCGTGCTTCTTGCACTCAGTCACTGAAGGAGCGGGAGGTGCCGTCGTGGTCCTGGTGAAAGTAGCGCCATAGGTCTTGGTTGTGGTGGTAGTAGTGAAGCTGAACTTGACCTTGGTCTTGGTAGGGGTAGGCAGGGTAGTCGTCCTGGTGAGAATACCAGACAGAACGGTAGGAGGAGGGATCGTCGAGGTGACCTCGGTTGATTGCAGCACAGTCTCGGTGGTAGTGATGGCTGCGGCAGTCTGGGTAAGGGTTGTGGAGACGGGCGTCTGGAAAGTGACAGTGGTGGTGGGAGCATCAGGTGCACGGCGGTTGAGGCCCTTGGCCGCTTCGCGCTTCTGCTTTGCGGCCTCGATGCGAGCACGCACCCACTCAACGTCAGCCACACGATCAGCCCTAGGAGCCCAGCGGCGGGCCTGAGGAATGACTGTAGGTGTAACCAACGCTGCAGGGTGGATCTTGGTGGGTGAGTACTCGCAGGGCTTGTCAGGCTTGCCAGTGTGGGGTCGGCTGGTGCAGGTTGGAGTGACAGTCTTTGTAGTGTAAACGAATTGCTTCGTGGTGGAGACCTTTGTTCGTGTCATGGTCTTGGTAGATGTGGTAGTGACTGCCTTGGGGGTGATAGTCTTGATCTTCTTGGCCGTTCCACTGGGCATGGTGACAGTCGAGAAAGGACCAACAGTGATAGTGTCCGTCGACGTCGTGATATCAGTCTGAGTGACAGTAGGCGTAGTGATGACAGACATGGTCACTGTTGGGGTGTAGGTGGTGGTGACCTGTGGGCCCACAGTCAGGTAGAGATCTAGAATAGTTAGCATCAAGTTGGAGGTGGAGAATGTATGGGACGTACCTCTTTGCCATGCAAAAGGCTGACCACCTTTGCCGTTGTTGCCCAACACCAAGAGAAGCCAGTGTCCAGAGGTCATCTGGTTCTTCTTGATGGGACATGTCGACAGTTTGTTCTCGTCTGCAGGGGTAGTGAGGATCTCGTCACACAAGAACTCAGTCTCCCCCTGGGTATCCTCGGGTGCAACGAGAAGGACATCTGCCTTGTCTTCGTTGCAGCCTTGGAAGTAGGAGACAGCACTAAAGGCCTCGGTGGATTGAGAGTCGATGAAGTACTGGCCCTCATCGACAAAGTCAACACCGTAGGAGTAGCAGATGCCCTCTGGGGTCGAGTCTTCTGAGCTAACGAGCGGGATGGAGGCAGCCGCCAAAGTAAGGAGGATAGAACGAGAGTACATGTTGCCGGTATTGTGCAAGATGGATCCAAACGAGAGAAGTGATTATCACACGAGGAGTGGCCTTGAAAGCTCCCGGGCCACGGCGTCTTTTTGTACCTGCGTGGCCATCAGACTGCTGAGCAAAACTCTTCAAGCATGGCTTATTTCTTGCAGTCAGATACTGCAACCGCATGGCCCAGTAGGTTTGCTCAGACCACCAGTGTTCCGCTACTACGTCTTGTCGTCCATGTCCAGATTGGGACTAGGCGACGACCAGGCGAACCGGTGGCAGACGCCGACACGATGCAGGCGGAACAGGCGGACAGCGTGTCGTAAAGATGGCATAATCGATCCTCGACCCATGCATATCCACATGCTAGTGTTTACTTGAAGAGACTATTCCTGCGGCGCAAAAAAGGATAGTGGTTGGTGGCACGTGGGGGGGCGGAGACATGCCGCAGCTAGTACGGAAGCCTCTCGGGATGGGCGCCCCTGCTTAGCGCCCTCGACCCCTGGACCGATCTTTGTTCACGTCACTCCACTCGGCCCCGACGTCCGCCATGCTGCTTACACCCTCCAACCTTGTCCCAAAAGTTATTGATAGCTGTCGTTCGCTTGTCGTGGCGCCTTGGGCGGTCACAGCCGATTCCACACGCTCCCTTCAGCCACACTTGTCCATCTTATCTCGCCGTATTCTGCCACCTCCCACCGTTTACGCCCTTGTCCATTCAGGCATACAGGGCGCGTTTACGAGGGCTGTGGATGGACGACTGCTAGGACTACTAGTTCACGCTCTGCCAGCCGTCGCCGCTTCGCCAATCTACGTACTAGCATTCACCACGCTCGTTAGTCGCACTTGGACTGCCTGGAGACCCGAATAGCCGTCTGAACTACCCTGACACGGTCAAGAAGCACATCATGCCTATGTGGTCACCATGCAGGCGGCAGCAAGGCGCCAAGCAGCGACAACAAGACAACCGCCCTGGATGGACCCCACAGCAGCTGACAATGATTCTGATGTGTCCCTGGCCCTGGGCCCAACTCGGCTCTCTGTTCGAATAATAAGGCTGCTTGTACAGCTCCATTTCTCCATGTAAGCCACAAATTGTATAGCTACTGCCGCCTTTTTCTTGTTCGGTCAGCCTTACACAGTCATAATCTTTGAGCAATGGCGTCATGGCCTGCGACTGGCTGCAATATCTTGTGGTCATTACAAAGTCTACCGCTCATGACTATTTTAGTAACAATTACCGGTTACAGCCTCCCGAGGGAGCGTCCCGTAGCGCCGGATCATGAGGTCGCCATTCAATACTACATCTGGCATAGCCCTGCTACACCGTATCCGCTAGTGCCTGTGAACTCGGTGCTTTTTCATCCCTGGCTTGCAGATGCTCCTGGCTTCGTTCTAAGCGCATACCTTACACGAGCCCCACCCTTTTACCGATAGCCTTCTCACGTGAGACACCGGTCCTGATAGGCGCCCAGTAGGCTCCAGCAGCCTACCAAGACTTTGTGGAGTGTGTCGACCCGCGTTTCAATAGATTCTGCACCCTGCTAGGGTCCCTCATCTTACGCGAGCGGTGGGTTCTGAGCCTCAGAAAAAGATCCTACAAGTCTTCCACATGCTCATCATTGACCGCTCCGGGTAAGTTTCAACCGCCACAAAGGTAGCGATGAATCCAGACCCTGTAACTGGGAATCCGAATGCGGTTCTGAACCCGGGTGCCGCCTGATACCTCGACCTCAACCGCTTGGCTTTACTGTTGTTCAACTACCGACATGCTCGTGGGTACGCCGCCACCAATTCTAGTCTTCAGCTGCTGGGCTGAGTTGGCTCCTTGATGACAAAGTTCGCCGAATCAGGATCGGAAGTAAGATTTTATTGGTCGCGTTCCGGATGACCCGCTCGTGTACTAATGCGGATACACAAGGCTACGGTGCCTATTCGTTGATCCTACCTTCTAGCCTATGTAGGATGGCCCAGAAAGTGGCTGAAGGGAATAATGTTAGTAACACAGCAAGGGGCTAACTGACGTGAATTTGGATATGTATTCCAAGACATTTCATATAAATGCTATCCGCAGTCAGGTCGATACATGCCCACCATCGATTGAGCTTCCAACTCATTCATCGTTCGTTGGCTTGGTCGTAGCTTCTCTACATATATACTGACCACACTCTCGTTACTGGCTTTTTCACATTGCATTCCAACAGCCATGTTGTTCAAATCTCTAGCTGTTTGGCTCTCGCTGGGCTCGCTGGCACTAAGCAGTCCTCTACGGGCCGATCCGTTGGATGCCTCTGACGACTTTCCATCGTTTGAAGAGATTGTCAAGAGACAAGATGGTGCTTGCACCAACACACCAAGGACGAGGAGCTGCTGGAGTAATGGCTACAGTATCGCCACTGACTTTGACGCCAAGTCACCTCCGGATGGAACCACTGTCGTTGTACGTATGCTAGTTGATTCGCTTAGATATATGCTGACAACTTTATAGTACAACTTTGAAATTTCTAATGTCACCAAGCCGAACCCTGATGGAAGCGGTGGTAACAGGCCGATGATGCTCATCAATGGCCAATACCCAGGTCCAGTTGTGCGAGCCAAATGGGGTGACACGATCATTGTTAACGTCAAGAACAATCTTGCACACAACGGAACTGGCATCCACTGGCACGGTATCAGAATGCTCAACTCCTGCCAGGATGACGGAGTCCCCGGTATCACCGAGTGTCCAATTGCTCCTGGAAAGACTCGTCAGTACAAGTTCAGGGCTACCCAATTCGGCACATCCTGGTACCACTCTCACTGGTCTGCTCAGTACGGTGATGGTGTTGTTGGCACCATGATCATTGACGGGCCAGCCACTGCCAACTACGATGTCGATCTCGGTACTCTGCCCTTGACTGATTGGTACTACACCCCGGCCTTTACCCTAAACGAAGTGGCGCAGCACTCCAGGACTGGACCTCCTCTTCCTGACAACATTCTTGTCAACGGTACCCACATCAACGCTCTGAATGACAACGGAAAGTATGCTCGCATGAACGTTGTCAAGGGAAAGAAGTACCGCATCCGCCTCATCAACACCTCCGTTGACAACGTTTTCAGCGTATCTATGGATGGCCACCCTTTTACTGTCTTGACTTCGGATTTTGTTCCTATCAATACCTTTGTCACCAACCAGTTGACCCTGCAGATTGGTCAGCGTTACGACGTGGTCATTACCGCCAACCAAACCGTCGACAACTACTGGTTCCGTGTAGCTGTCGGTACCAGCTGTAATCGAAATGCCATCACCAGCTCTGGCAAGCAGATGGGTGCCATCCTGCACTACGATGGCGCGTCCGAAACCGCAAACCCCACCTCCACCACCACTGTGGTGATGCGCACAAGCTGTGACGACGAAGCCTCCTCAAACCTCGTCCCCTTTGTTCCCAACCGTGTTCCCCAATCCGTCGTCGCCGACGCCGTCAACCACAAGCTTAACATGTCGCACTTCGCGGACCCCACCAAGAACAACCTCTTCCGCTGGCTCATCGACGGCACCCCCCACATCGTCGACTGGAACAACCCTTCTCTTGAAACTGTCCTCGCGGGCTCCCAAAACTTTGGCCCCAACTCAAACGTCCACACAATGGAAGGCTCCGGCTGGTTCCTCTGGTGGATCCAATCAACCGCCGCCATCCAACTCCCCCACCCCATCCACCTTCACGGCCACGACTACTACATTGTCGGCCGTGGCCAGGGCACCTGGGACGGCTCCACTGCAAACCTCAACTTCGAGAACCCTACCCGTCGTGACACTGCTGTTCTCCCTGCTGGCGGATACCTGCTCATGGCTTTTCCCGCAGACAACCCGGGCATGTGGATCATGCACTGCCACATCGCGTGGCATGCTAGCCAGGGTCTCTCCATGCAGTTTATGGAACGCATGAGCGAGATCAAGGGATCCATTGGAGATACCAGTCGTATGACCCAAGGGTGCAACGAGTGGGATTCTTACTGGCCTTCTGGAAGCGCGCCGGATGCTAATAGGCCTTATGAGCAGACTGATTCTGGTATTTAAATGTTGGCGGGATGACGAAAGGGGATGTATAGACAAGGCGCTTTTCTTCTTATGTTTTGAGGTTTCAACATACCCTTGTGTCTGTATGATGTGTATATGATGTTGTCGGATTTTATGGGTACATATTTATGAATGAATGGGTTTTCTTTTGGACTTGTTCTCGTGCCATCGAAATGTGGAAAGTCTGAGGGGGGTTTTTTTTGTTGCTATTCGAAGCAACAATCAAGTGCCTATTCCTTTTTCATTACCCCCAAGTACTGCTATTCAATCATCTGAGACTCTCCCACTCTCTCCTCACCATAATCCGTCGCGACCCGCAACTATCTATCGAAGCAACTTCATCGTGATACCTCTCTCCGCCTCCACATGTGCATCCTCTCAGCCTACGCGATACGTCACCCGCATGAACCACGGTCCGATTGATCGACATGGCGAGGTCCTGTGGTAGCATTTTGGGCCGTGGGACTAATCGCAGTTCAAGGCTATCTTGTGTTGCTCCGCTCGTAGCGGCGCTGGTGGTGTTGGGCATGTCGAAGAGCGACATTCCTGCTGTTTTGAAGCCTTGGGTGAAGCCGCGGAGGAGCGGGGTGGTGGCGGACATGAGGTTGTAGGATAGGAGGACGATTTGCCAGGTTACGGTTGCGATGATGGCGATGGGTGGGTAGTTGTTTGTTATGAAGGTGGATGAGGCGATGAGGTAGGATAGGGAGATGGCGATGTTGCTGTGGCATTGGGGTTAGCGGTTGGTATACGGGGATGGATGTGGGGTCATGTGTTTAACGTACGGTATGCGTGTAGAGAAGGCGAGCATGACGGCGGCTTTGCTTTTCAGGGGTAGTAGCGTATTGTAGAGGCCTAGTATCGGCAGTAATATGATAATTATCTCGGTAATTATATCACCAACGGTGACTGCCTGCAACCATGGGATCTGAAATGTCAGTATGCGGATACATGGAAGCTTTTAAACGTGGAGACTCACATAATCCATGCAACGGTCTTCACCAGGTTCTGGTATGACAAGCTCAGCTGGGCAATGTAGCGGGACTGCTGACATGCTAAACACACCCCACATCGCGACAATGAGTAAACCGCCAATAGACATGCGTGAGACATGGACGTTACGTGCGAATACAGCGCGAATCAGGACGAGCATTGAGGATTTTGACAAGGCAAGTGAAGCATATAGTAAGATGCGGCTTTTGAAAAAAGACTACGAGTGGTATTAGCTGGGATTTGCCCTCAATTTGGGAACTCGAGCACAAGATTCTTACTGACTTGCTGTACTTGAGATATCTCAATATCACTGAGAATGCTGAATGATTTTCCAAGTCCGTTCCTGAGTGATTGGAACAGGAAAGCCCACATACCAAAGCCCGCCAACTACATGCCAGTCAGCTTCATCATGTTGAAGGAATGTTCGATGAAATTTGGGAACGCACATGTGCGAGAGTAATTACAATGTCATCAAGGGCATGCGCTCGCCGTTTTGTGTATCCAAGACGAACAGCTAGCACTAGAACAATGTATATCAAAAATAATACCGAGACAATCCAAATGGTCGCGCTGTGATCATTTGCTGTGACACGAGTAAAACGGTGCTCTGACGACCTCACCAGATAATGGGAGGTGGAGGAGAATGACATTCTGTCTTTGCGTAGTCTGATGAGTTGTGAATGTGAGCCTTCATAGGCCTTATGTCGAGAACAACATTTGCTTTTTAGTACTTCAAACATTGTAGCCAAGGATACGAGTGATCAGGCACAGACGCATGTTGGATACGCAACTGTGCCACTCGTGTCACTCTATCACGCTGATGTTGATGAGCCATTGGAAGATATCCCTGTGTACAAAGACCCGAGAGTACGTTTTGATTCCAGGAGTTGCTCCTTCAGGACATCCTTGCAGCACGTTTGATGTGCCAGATGATAAAAGCCAAGAAACTCGGCTGCTTGCTGTGTATCAGCAGTCGAGGTTGTTTACACAGTAAAAGCAGCATTCTAGATTGGTACTGGCGGGTGCTGTTGATCTCTTTTACTTTGATCTCAATTGCCCTGCCGCAGGAACGATGAGCATGCCAAAACAGACGTGTATCGGGTACTGGCATCCGCGACGGATTTGATATGAACTCAACTGTGCCACACTCTAGAACGCATTCTAGGAAGTTATCCGGATAAATGCGTTCAGTTTCAAGGCCGCGAAATTTGACGAGCATCTGCCAGTGGCAAGGGAAAGCGCGGACTCCATTGGCGCAAGCTGTCAAGAAGGATTCCGAGGAGGAGCTTGGAAAGCTTGACTCTGATAATCCTACGAATGTCAATCAAAGAAGTGGGACTTCGTGCATACGGCTCAGACTGGACATTCGACTGTGCCTCTCTGATGCATCAGAGGTGGGACCGTTATGGTAGTATTGTATACAATGGCGGTAAATGAAGGAAGGTGAGTACCGTCTGCAGTTGTCCGACAAACACCTCTCATATCAGTATAGAGTTTGAATCTTGCATGGGATGGCGTGACGGGCTCTCAGAGTAGTAAAGATTAAGTTTTATTGCGAGCTCTACATTGATACGGAAAATATGCGGGATAAGTGGAGGCAAGGAGGGAGGTGGCGCGGACCGCACGGGCGGGCGGTTGGGTTAGGCTCGACCCGACAGATGGGGCAGCCGCCACCTGCGAGCGTCTGGTGGGGGGTAAGGTCTCCACCATATCAGACCATAATCTTCAGTCGACCTGCTACATGTAGAGTCCGCGGGAACATATTCAGACATGTTGCATCACTTGCATATCGCTTATAGAATGTGGTATGGCGTCCTACAGCAGATTTGACTTTTGAGGAGTTCTGTTTGCATTCATTTGTGCCGCAAACCTTGAACATCACAGCCAAGTCCAGTTCTTCCGATAGCCGTTTACGCTTTTTGTTTTCATGTTTGGCATCCTGTTCTCATAGCAAAGATATGGCAGACATGATGAAGGGCCCGTCGGAGGTGACGGATTTTCGTAACAGCGTCGAGTTGGCAAACGCGGTTGCTGTAAACGAAAAACATGGCACTCATAGCGATGAGTTTGACATGGATCGCATGGGCAAGATTCAGGTATTGAGGGTATGTTGTTTCCAGTCTTTATGCGGATTCTTCGCTCAACTTACACCCAACGTCAGCGACAATTCAAATTCCTGTCCATCTTCGGCTTCGCTGTGATTCTTGGCTGCAGCTGGGAATATGCTCTGATGTATGTTGCCTCCTCATAGACAGAAACGTATGGCTGACAGGGTTGATCTATAGTGGCGTTGGTATATCTCTCTTCAATGGCGGTCCGGCTGGTGGAATTTGGATGCTGGTCGTAGTTTGCACTGGCATGTTCTTTGTCACGCTTTCATTTGCTGAAATGGTTTCAATGTAAGTATGGAAGAAAGGAAGTTCTGAAGAAAGCCCTGCTCATGTACGCTGATAGGGCTCCGACAGCTGGTGGCCAGTACCACTGGGTCTCTGAACTTGCGCCCAAAAAGCACCAAAAACTACTCAGCTATGTCGTCGGTACGTTCTTGATACTTTGTTGAAATATGCAACACTGATGAAGTATTTTAGGCTGGCTTTGTGTTATTGGATGGCAGGTGGGCATGGCTAGCACAGCTTATGCAGTGGCCCAGCAGATCCAAGGCCTCATCGCGCTGAATATGCCCAACTACGTCATCCAAGGCTGGCATGGCACCCTCCTCTCGATCGGTATTACCGTTGTCTCAATCGTGTGCAACACCATCCTCGTGAGAAAGCTTCCACTTATGGAGGGTCTTGCACTTGTTCTCCACATCTTTGGTTTCTTCGCCTTTGTCGTTGTACTATGGGTTATGGGCCCACGATCCGATAAGGTATGGACCAAGTTTGAAGATCCCAGCGGCTGGGGCAGTACTGGTCTTGCTACACTTGTCGGAATATCCGGTCCAATGATCACCATAGGAGGCGCTGACTTAGCCGTCCATTTGGCCGAAGAGGTGAAGGACGCCGCATGGGTCTCTCCTAGGGCTATGGTTACAACAGCCTTGGTGAACTACTCCCTGGCCTTTGTCATGACAGTCACCATCTTCTCCACATTAGGCAATGACCTTACAGCAATTCTCTCGACTCCGCTTGGTCAGCCATGGATCCAGATTCTATTGAATGCGACCGAATCAAAGGTTGCCACCAACATCATGACAGTGGCTATATGCTTCCTGCTTTTGTTCTGTTCGGTCAACCAAGTAACCGCTGCATCGCGCCAGCTCTGGTCGTTTGGGCGTGATGAAGGGCTTCCATTCTCAGCTTGGCTTGCTTATGTATGGTGTCCCTACATACTGTAAAATCTTCTGGCTGACAATTTTCGCAGGTGCCTCCAAACTGGGATATCCCATTGAACGCCGTGATTCTGACACTAATAGCGACATCGTTGGTATGTCTTATCATTATCGGCTCATCGATCGCTTTCAACATCATTATATCGCTCGGAGGCATTGCCATCTTCGTTTCCAACTTTATCGTCATCGGCTGTATGTTTCGGAAGCGTCTCTACAGAGAACCCCTTCTTGCGTCCCGATTTGATCTCGGCAAAGCGGGTTTAGTGGTCAATGGGATAGCCATGTGCTACCTTCTCCTCATTGCAGTATTCCTTGCATTCCCAACCGTACCGAACCCGTCACTGATCCAAATGAACTGGTCATCGCCCATCTTTGGATGCTTTGTTATTTTCGCAATGGGCTACTACTATGTTTTTGGTAGACACAACTACAAAGGCCCCGTCGAGTACGTCAAGGAATGATCACAGCATGGTGAGGGATGTACGTGGTTTAGAATGTGCTGGGTAGAGATGCAGATAGATAAAATGCTTTAACTCAATATATTTTGTTCAAGTAGTAGGCGAAATATTCTTTGTCTTCGCGCATACACAGGATGATAGCAGCTTAGTCGTCATGCCTACCATCGATAACGCCGGGTTCAAGCTCACCAAGCAAACCAAGATATGCCACAGTGTTTTCTTATTCTTTCGATATTCTACCGAGAAGCTTGACGGGAAAGGTAAAGGGCTTGAGCCGTCCAGTCGACCAATCAAGCACATGTCGCTTGTGCAGTCAACTCAGGGTAAGGTGGGGTTGTCTAGCGTGATGCTTGACAGCACTCATGCAGCCTTGATAGAAGCGGTTTATTATGCAGACTTTTATGGTGGCAGTCATAGTCTTGAATATAGAGTACCTCTAACCCTATCCGTGTGCTGCATGGTGTGCTTGATCGTCGATGTCTCTTGCCTCTTAGCAGCCATCAGGTGGTGGCATAGCGATGTGATAGGTGATGCACGACATAAGCACTGGCTCTGGAAGGGGCAGGCAGGTAGATTAAGCGAATGCGCCACATGTGTAGGGTGGAGCTTGAATGGCCGTCTTTGAACGACGGCTTGATAGTAGAGAAGTGTGAGTCACTGGTAGTATCTGTTGCTAAGCCAGAAGAGTAGTTAAGATGACGACCGCCTCTTACCATGAGTAGTACACCAAGCAATCTCACACATTATCAACATGCCTCTAGAACTACGGCCCATGAGGGCTGACGACGCCTTATCTTGGACACGCGTTCGCAGTGCCGCCTACTACGGGCCCACGCACGACGTGCTGCACAACGGGCCGATACGCGAGTCATCTATACGCGGGGCTGCTGAGGAACGAAAGGGCGAATTACAGAAGCAGACGGCAAATATGTGGTACTGGAAGGTTGTCGATACGGATGCAGCGCCAAGTCGTGATGACCCTGCGGATAATGGTGGACGAACGATGGCGATCTCGGTGTGGAGTATGAATAATGTTGATGGAGCGGAGAAGACGGCAGCACCAGGCTTCTTGCCTCCAGAGCTACGCCTGGACGCGCTGGGCTCGCTATTTCAGCCACTCAGGGCGGCGCAGGAAAGCATCATGGGGACTGAGAAGCCGTTCTTCAAGCTGAATCAGCTGGCGACACATCCCGAGTACCAAGGGCGCGGGGCAGCGAGCATGATGCTGGACTGGGGACTAGGCAAGGCGGATGAAGAGGGGTTGGTGGTGTACCTGGATGCGACAGAAAAGGCGCGGCCGCTATACGAAAGCCGAGGGTTCCAGGTGGTGGAGGTGATTGAGTGGGATCGAGTGCCGTGGGGAGGCGAGGGCAGGGATTGTCATTCGTGCATGGTGCGCGAGGTTCGAGGCCGGTAGAGGACATGTCTGGGTATAGTTATGTGTTTTTAGTCCAGATAACTAACTAGTTACAAACTTTCTTTTTTCTGTTTGGCAGTCAGGCTTGATACTTGGCAGGACTATTACTTACATACACACAATCCACCCACAGCACTGGACCGGCTAGTTTCCCGAAGTAACCGAGGCTAGCCGGGGTCAGAGCACAATAAGACGAGAGCTAAGGCGCCCTCGCTCTCCCCGCAAGCCAGGCGCCCCAGGCTGGCGGGACTGGCAGAGAGCATCATTGGTACCAGACGCTGCAGTGCTGGTCGTCGTCTTTAGTGGCCGCTATACATACACAGGTACACCACGTCTATGTGAGTGTGCAGCCTCGGCGCAGAGTGACGTAGCCCTCGTCGCCCTGCGGCCCTCTGACGATGCGCGCAATCGGTTCCACAGCTGGATGCCTCCTAGACATTACCCGCCCCAGCGGCACAGCCTGTCGCCCGTTATTCCGCGCGTGCGCACGCGGCTTAGAGCCATCTAGTGATGCAGTTGCCAGCCAGGGAGCCTGACTCGCCGAGTCGCATCTCTCCACCAAACCTTGGACGCTCGCTCAACCTCACCCCGAACGCGCTCGCTGCACCCACCTGCCCACGCACGCGCTTCTCCCCCTCCGCCCCGACTTTGTTTCCTTCTTCCCACTGCCCCGCCCTAGTCGCCGACCGCATGTCCCCGCAGGCCTGATCCAGCCGCCATGGCACGCAGCGCGCGGAAGCGCATCTCATACGGTACGTGCCGCTGGCTGTAATGCCCTGACCATCGCTGACCTCATGCCTGTGCAGTCCTGCCACTTGCAAACTCGGCCGGAGGACACAGGCTCGGAGTCAATGGCTTGGCCGTCGACCCTCACAACGCCATCCTCTACTCGGGTGGCCGTGATGGCGTAATATGCGCCTGGGACCTGCATCTCGACCTGCACCGCTCCCATGACGACAACGACGACCGCGACCCTTTTGCCGATCCCAGCCCCCCCGACTTCAAGCCCCCGCCCACCCAGTTCCGCCAGCAGGTCCAGGCCCACACCCACTGGATCAACGACATTGTCCTCGCCCAAGACAACTCGGCCCTCGTCTCTGCCTCGTCCGACATCACCGTCAAGGTCTGGCGCCCAGCTGCCACCGACAAGCTCCCGCCCCAGACCATCGGCCTGCACACCGACTATGTCAAGCGCGTCGCATCGCCCGGTGGGAATGAGAACTGGATCGCCTCGGGCGGTCTTGATCGCAAAATCAGCCTATGGGACCTAAATGGCGCAGGCAAGAAGCTCGAAATTGCCGTTGGTGATGATGAAAACACGGCAAAGGGCTCCGTATACGCTCTTGCAGTAACACCGAACCTTGTCGCCAGCGGCGGCCCAGAAAGCATCGTACGTGTCTGGGACTCGCGATCAG
This sequence comes from Bipolaris bicolor, assembly GCA_026262445.1. Taxonomy (NCBI): domain Eukaryota; kingdom Fungi; phylum Ascomycota; class Dothideomycetes; order Pleosporales; family Pleosporaceae; genus Bipolaris; species Bipolaris bicolor. The sequence goes on from JAODYD010000018.1 coordinate 693,393, forward strand.
GAAAGCGCATCACAAAGTTTGTTGGACACACGGACAATGTGCGCGATATCCTCCTGGCCCAGGATGGCGACATGATCTTGACTGGCTCCTCGGACCAGACGGTCAAGGTTTGGTCCATGACGGCCGGTCGCTGCATGTACACGCTCACCATGCACAACGACAGCGTATGGTCGCTCCACTCCGACTCGCCAACCCTCGACACGTTTTACTCGTCCGACCGATCGGGCCTTGTGGCCAAGAGCGATGTCCGCAACTGTGCCGAAATGGATGAGGGTCTCTCCGTGGCCGTATGTCAAGAGCACGAGGGTGTCAACAAGATCATCGCAGCCGGCAACTACATTTGGACCGCAACATCCAGCTCCAGCATCAACCGCTGGCACGATGTTGAGACGGCGGCTGAGATTGAGCTACCAGAATCGTACAAGTGGCACAGGAACAGCGTGTCAACAATGCGATCGCGAAGTCCTCCAACCAATGGCGCAACCCCCAAGATTCCGCTCAAAGCCCTGCTGCGCATGTCCAACACGGCCCCATTCCCTCAGGCACTTGCTACAAAGGATACTGATGCAGTCACCGTAGCAAGTGGGCGGAAACCTGTAGACGCCTTGACACCAGCCGATCCTACGGCTGTGGGCACTGTTCGTCCGCTGCCAGACTTTACCATCGAAGGCCAAAACGGTCTGATTAAGCACCATCTTCTCAACGATCGCCGAAGAGTCCTCACCCTCGATACTGCGGGAGAAGTCGTATTGTGGGATTTGCTCAAGGTATGATGCAATTTTATCACTATTGAGCCCCGCGGCTAACACTTAGCAGTGCGTGCCTATCAAGTCATTTGGTAAAAAGCACATGGAAGACGTCTTGCCCGAGGTCAACACTCAAGATAGCGTTGCCCATTGGTGTGCCGTCGACACAAGGATAGGAACCTTGACATGTATGCTAGAGGAAAACTACTGTTTTGATGCAGAAACATATGCAGACGAACTGGATCTAGAGGATGATATTGAATTCCGGGAAGACCACAGAAGTATGTGCATTCCAATTTCTGCTGGAACTTGCTAACATGACGTAGTAAACCTTGGAAAGTGGATCTTGCGATATCTCTTTTCCAATCTCATCGATGAAGAAATCAAACGCGATGAAGTGGCACGCGCGGAGCTGCTCAAGCAAAAGGAGGAGCAACCACAGGCTGGCCGTCCTACCAACATCAAGCTGCCAGACATGAGCATCAACGGCTGGAAGGACGCATTGTCTGGCCCTACTTCAGCTTCCACCATCAAAGCTGAAAATGGATTCCGCTTGCCCCACACACCAGGCCTAGCCATCGGTCTGGCAACGCCAATGACAGGACCAGGAAGTGCAGGGCGTAACTCGGCCACTGCTGTTCTGACTCCCACCAAGGAAGAGGGTGTGCAGCTGGAAAAGACGCAGACGTCAGAAGGCGATTATTTTGGTTCGGCCCCTGAGACTAACGGAAATGGTAAAGCTTCCGAGACATCCAAAGAAGGTTCAACCGACTCCAAGGAAGAGGCTGTCCAATCACCTGCTGAGACAGACACCCCATCTAAGAAGGGCAAAGGCATGTTTGGCAAGAAGTTCAACATGTCGTTTAATATGAAGAAGTTCAGCACTGGTACTGCCGTGCCTGAGCCCGCTAAGCCGGCTATCGACGAAAAGGCAGAGGACAGCGATTCGCACTCTAACAAGACTGATGAAAAGACGTTTGAAGACAACTTTTTTGGTGTGATTCAGAAGATAAGGCAGAGCTATGAGGAGCAGCTAGCTGCAGGCGAGACACGGCTGGATTCAGCCATTGCACCCAGCTTGCCAAACGAAACGCCTGTTCTAAAGCCGCCAGCCATGACGACCATTCTTATCCAAGAAGATCGTCCCGATTCGGGTGGTGTTGCAGATTTGTTCGAGGGCAAAGTGGGCACATTGGCATCGCAGGCTGATTTGATTGAAAAAGCCGCACCAATGTGGTTGGCTGAAGTCTTACTACGAGTGAGTTCCAACCTTGACATCCACTCTGAATAACTAAACCATACTAACCATTCCCGCAGAACCAACTCCCACCCAAGGACATTGTCAAAGTATCCTTTGTCCTCGAGCCCTTTGCCAACGCCCTGCCATCTATTTCTGCCGACGGGTACATTCCCTTTTCTCTCCCCTTTGAGACTGCAGCCATGGCTAATGCGACACTCAGCAACAACCGCCTCAATGCAAACCGCATGCTGCGCGCTCGCAAGATTCTCGGCTATGTCGCTGAACGCATCGAGCCGCAGCCAAGCAAGGAGCAGCTCGAGAAGATGAAGGCGGATGGTGAGACGCCTATGCGACCAGAGGAGTATTTGGAGCTGTATTGCAATGGACAGGTAAGTTCTTTTTTTTTATCTTTAGGCATTACGTGTATGGAACTAACACCATACAAGCTCATCTCCCCCACAATGACACTAGCCAGTATCCGCGCCCACGTCTGGCGCGGAGGCGGCGACGTCATTCTCTACTACAAGGCAAACGGCCGCAAGGAAATCAAACCCTTCCCGCCTTACCCAGGCCCGCAATCCGGCACCGCTGCTCCCCCAACTAGTAGTTACGGTCTCAAACCCGGTGTTGCGTCGTCGGCGCCTGGAAGCAGTAATGCCAGTGAGGGCAAGCAGAGTAGCGAGGCAGAAAGGAGAAGTGCGACTGGTAGTAATGCCGTGTTTGGGCCTTGAGAAGTTAGTTGTGGGGGGTTTTTTTTTGAATAGCTTGACATGTGTATGCGTGTATGCGTGTGTATTTTGGAGCATGTAGAATTCAAAAAAAAAAAGTTCTATGTCCAAGTGTTGGTGGTGTTGTTGTTGTTGTACATTCATTTTCCCGGTTAGTGTATATATACAGATCATTCCTGTTCTACACGTCCGAGTAGATTACTAGCCCATTGGTATGAACCCAGGAAGATGGCACCGCCGACACTGATCCAGCCCACGCGCGGTCCCAAGCCCGCGAAGAACGCACCGGGGCCTGACTCCTGTAGGATACTCTGTAGCATACTGACCATGGGCTGTTTCTCTTTCGCAAGCATCATGCGCGTCTTGAGCACATCCAAGGGCGTTGTGACCGCCGCAGCAACCGCACCCGCTACACTCCCCAGCACGCCGCCCTCGAGCCCACTCACCTGCGGCCTCCCCGTCCGCCGACACCGCCACGCCTTCATCGCCTCCCAGAGCGGAAACTGAATGACCGTAAACGGCACCTCCCTCATAACCGTAATGCCCCAGCCACGGTACAACTCGCGCCACACATGCAGCACGCCCCTCTCACTGCGCTGCCCCAAAATATGCATCAGCGCACTCCTCGACGACGGAAACTGACTCGCCTGCGCCCGCTGCTTGACCACCTCCGTCGGCACGCGCACCGCGCACGCTGCGATTTCTCCCAAGCTCGCTGCTGCCATGTGGACGAGCGCGCCCTCGCCCTCCTCCCTTTTCCCTTTTGCATTGCTGGAAAGCCGTTTTACGCCGTCGTAGGTTACGAAGAAGAGGGCTGCGCCTGGGGCAGATCCGACGATTGCACTGCCGACGCCACGGTATATACCGGTGAAGCCGCCGCTGGCGGCGAAGCCCGAGGAGGATTGGAGCCGTGTTTTTAGCGTGTCGAGGGGGTAGAGGGAGAGGTCGACGGTTGTGCCTGATAGGCCGCCTGCCTTTGTTTTCCAATTAGCAATTGTAACTTTTGGGAGGAGGGAAATTGAGGGAACGTACGAGTAGAGAAACGAGATACGGTGATTCAACCCATGGTTTGTGCCGCGGTGCAAGGTTGGGGGAGGGGTTTGGCATTGCAACGAGCGCAATTGGGTTGGGGAGAGAAGGAGGAAAAAGTCGAGGCTAAGGTGAATTGATGACGGAATCTGGAGGGTTCGGTTTTCGGGGAGATTTCGGAGGTGGGGGTTACGTGAACGGGGTGTCTGTGCGGGGAGATGTTAGCGTGGGGAGCTTGGAGCTTGGGGGATTTTCCCTGCATTTTGGGTTGGCGAATCGGTTCGGTTTGACGTTTTTGGGTGGTTGGTTTGGCACTTCACGGATTTCAATAAGTAGGGGAGAAGGTGTTATATCCCGAAGAACGAAGAAGCGGTATGGAGGAGTGAGATCATGAGTGGTGCTGGTATTAATGTGAGGTGTTTGGCTAGCACGAGATGCGGTCAGCAAGAGGTAGGGAAGGTTCGGGGTGATGATGAGGCCCGAGATAGGAAGGTTTTGGAAGAGGTGGAGAATGATGAACCAGAAGATGAAGACGATGCTGTTGAGTCCTCCAATCCGTCATCCTCAAGCGTTTCATCTTCGTCATCGTCTCCATCAGCTGCTCAACGTCAGCGAAACCTTCACTACACCAGCTGTGTGCAAGAAGCACAACTCTCACCAGATGGAAGCTGCATCTTCACCTCGGACTACAACCGTTCCTTCTCCGTCTATCCCGTCTCGAACGACATTGGATCCCACACCAGCGCTCAGAATCTCACACCATATGCGTCTTTCCACTCGCCTAACCCCATCTGGGCCTTTGCTGCCAACCCGCTCTTCAACCTGCAAGATGCAAATAGCACAACCGTGCTTGTCAGTCGACGAGACTCTTACATCACGTTGCACAATGCCCTATGGGATATTTCACGAATCTACGCCAACGAGGAAAATCCGCCTCCAACTTCCGGACCAGTCGACATCTCAACCTCCCTTGCTTCATACAAACTAATCAACAACCTGACCGAAGCCGTCACAGCACCCATAAGCCTAGCATATTCCCACGACGGCACCCACTTCTTCGGCGGCTCCCAAGACAAAATTGTCATTTTCGACCTGCAAGAAACAGACAAACCCATCCACACAATCGCCACCATACCCGCCCGCCGCAACAAGCTCAAAGGCGGAGGCCGCGGCTTCAAAGGTTACATATCTGCTCTATCCCTCTCCCCACCTTCCCCATCTTCACGCGACGGCCTCCTAGCAGCTGGATCACGCACCCGTCACATCGGCATCTACGACCCTGTCAGCGGCACCGAAGTCACCAGCTTCGCCCTCCCCGGCACCACCAGCGGCACCAAATCACGCAACGAGAACTTGAAAGACGTCATGGGCGATGGCGTATCAAGTCTCAAATGGAGCCCCTGCGGCAACTACCTCTACGTCGCCGAGCGCAACGCAGACGTCCTGCTCATCTACGACGTTCGCAGCTTCTCTCTCGCCCTGGGGTACTGCACGGGTAGAAGCGCGCTGACGAAGCAGAAACTCGCGTTTGATATCTGGAATGCGGGACAGTCGCCTTATGATGTCGAGGGCTTTTCGCATGAGGTTTGGGCTGGGGGGACGGATGGGAAGGTCAGGGTTTGGAGGGATGCGTATGCGAAAGAAGGGGCTGTGATGCCGGATGAGGTGGTTAGTGTGGGGAGGGAGGATGAGCCTGTTGTTGCGTCGCTTATGCATCCGTCTGGGGGTTTGGTTGTTGCGGCGTCGGGGGTTGTGCGTGTTGAGGAGGAGGAGGAGGAGGAGGAGGAGGAGGAGGAGGAGAAGAGGGGTGTGCAGAGAGGTGGGGGCGTGAGACCGAGGTTTCGTGAATGGGGCAGTGTTGATATATTGGCGTTGGGATAAGGGAGTCTGGGAATGATATTCTTTTTGGGAGTTTTGGTCATTGATGGATGTGCAGTCTGTTGTGGTTTGCTTTCTATTACCTATTTCGACAACAAAGGGTGAAAGAACATGAAGAGGACTGCTTTGAATCTGATTTTCCTATCTTTTGGCTGTTCAGTCTGTTCAGTGAGTATATTTCATATCAATGGTATTACGTGATGACTGTGCTAACGTCACCTCTCAGTCCCCTGCAAGTCAGACACCTTGTACACTCAATTTGCTATTATCCCACGGATAGTTTGCCTCGTTGCCTCTCTAAGCCTATGTATTCAAAAGTCTAACCGATGTGATACAATTAGAGCTGTGCATTTGATCATCAACATCATTTCCCCAAAGTAAGCAGAAACTACCACTACTAGTGCTGATCGCTTGGCACAGCCTTATCAAACGAGTGCCGAGGATTCTCCTTAGACTCAGTTCAATCGCATTCCTCCATGCAGCACACGTACATACGCGTTATACTAGCCTACAATCGAATTGCACACATACGCACACTTACAAATACAAATCTAGCCTCTTCACTCCTGACAATCTTCACAACGGGTGAATCTTAAACACCATCTCATTTCGAACACCTTGTCAATGCACCGAAGAGCCTGACAAGGACAGACATTAGCGCCTTCCAAGACAAGACTAACCGTTCCTGATAACTACGGCATTTGACTTATGTCAGCCTTCGTGGTAACGTGTTCCACCAGTAAGCGGCCCACCCCAGTAAGTGGCCCACCCCACCAAACTTGACCTGACGTTCTACGCAATTGAGCCACAACAACGCAATAAAATAAGATAAAACTTGAAAAATATAATTTGTTATCTAGCTCTACACTGAGTTCTTGTGTGACCTTGAACGTGGCACTTTGTGCACGTCGGCGGCGCGCGCTGACGTCGCTGACTGCTCTCACCTTGTTCAGCCTCTACAACCACCCTTTCTGCCTCTGCAGTAAGCTGCTGAGCCTGTCGCACCTGGAGAGCTCCACCAGAAGCAATATATTGACGCTGCTGATCCTGCTTCTGTCGCTGACGCTGATTTTCTTCACGTAGCTTCTTATTCTCCTCTGCAAGTATCGTCGCTGATTGCATTGCAAGCTGAGCGCTTTTAGCAAGCTGGCGTATTGCAATACTTGTTGGACTTTCTGGTTGCCGGCGCAGTCGCTCTTGGAGATAGCGTACTTGCTGCTGAAGCTCTGCTACTGTATGTGGTGTTTCTGTCTGTGCTGCTGCCTGCGCTGTAATATTGTTATCTATAGCTGTTGGTGGTGGAGACGGCGTCTGGATAATAGTTAGCGATGACAAGACGCGATCTGGACAAAGAGGGACAAGCCCTGTCGCCTGAAAGCCTGCCTGGATATTCTGTTGCGTAAAAATAGTCGACCGGATCCGTGCATAGGCTGTAAGAAAGTCTGTTTTGTCAACATGGTAGACGCCGTGGCGGGCGAGCTCCTCGACCTCGCGTCCGTACGCGCGCTTTAGTGGAGAGTAGCAGCTTACGTCTAGAGGCTGGAGGAGGTGCGACGTGTGAGGTGGCATACAGAGAGTGATAATCTTGTTGTCGGTGCAGTACTGGTCGAACTCTGGCGTAGCATGACTGCTATGGCCGTCTACGATCAGAAGACGATAGACTCCAGCTGTACGAGCGGCCGTATGCTGATTAAAGTGCTTTACCCACTCTACACCAAGCTCGTCTGTCGTCCAGCCATTATCCGAAACGGCGATAGTCCAGTCGAGTGGGAGGTTGCGATACCAGTTGCTTTGGTGGACCTTACTAGATAGGATTACGAAGGGTGGAAGACACTAGCCAGACGCGTTAACGCACTCGATCGCTGTCACCCACTCGCGATTACCTGGCTGGACGACGACTGCTCGACCAACTCTATCAGAGCTAGTGACTACTTTTGACGTTGCAGCGACACCCATCGCGAATCCAGTCTCGTCGAAGTTGTAGATATCCTGATCTAGAACGCCATACGTCTGGCGCGTCTCCTCTACTAGCTTAAACCACGCTACGATTATAGCAGGATCCTCGTAGGAGGCGCGCTGACTATGCAGTCGTCTAGTCCACTTTGTCTGAAGCTCTGGCTGGCCTTGGATAAAGCGCGATACCCAGTTCTTGCCGACGGGTGGTGGAGGTGGATCTTGGCCACGCGCGGCGAGTAGAGCGTCTGCCATTCGTCGCACGTCGATAATATGGGGTGGAAAGCCTCGTCGATCTAGCTCTAGAATCCATTGAACAAGAGACTGCTCTTCAATAACTGATAGCTTGCGATTGACAGAGGCTGTCTCTGATCGCGGCTGGGTACCACGGAGGCGTCGTCGGAGCGTCGTTCGTGGAGCGTCGTATAGCATGGCAGCCTGACGCTAGCTTGTTACACGTTTCTCTTGAAGCGCACGAGATGCTAGAAGTACTCTAGCTTCACGAGAGGTCTGTATAGAGCGTTGTTGTCGCGGCATTGTGGTGATTGTGTGGAGAGTCGTGTCAGGTTTGGTGGGGTGGGCCACTTACTGGGGTGGGCCGCTTACTGGTGGAACACGTTA